>OMKZ01022635.1:9958-31703 GCA_900302535.1 Neoniphon sammara | reverse complement strand
CACCCCCGCCCAACCTGGCACCAGAGGAGGGAAGGCTGACCCGCCTTCAGCCAAACCCCCCGCGGCCAGGTGAGTCACTTCTGCAGCCTGCGAGCAGCTTTTGGCAGGCCTGTTAGTGGTTGTTTTTAACCATTTCTTTATTCAGGGAAGGTCTGCTGGGCATTTACGCTCTTTTTCAGCTCTGCCCTGATTCATATTCATGCCCAGTGCAAACACAGTCTACTGTTGGCTACTGAGCTGCTCCAATGCTCCACTGCTCTGCACTCCAGTGGATCCCCATTATTGAACTGATTAATGTCTTGTATCAATAATGGGTATTATTATTGTATCGCACGTTTATTTCAGTTCAAGATGGTACATATTCTATATTACGCTACACTACTTCTACTAGAGTCACATTTCTCAAGGTAAAAATCAAGAATCCACTTGAAGTATCCTCCCCAAACCCTAAACTAACTTTTATCAGACAATCAATTATGCATTTTTATCCTGCACCTGAAATAAGTGTGTGTTTGGGGTGTGTATGCTTTATTATCCATGTCTGAGAAGACAAAACTAACCCTGGTGTGCACCGAAGTGAGGAGGCTGCTTCTTCCCACTCCTGTTCCTCATGCGTCTCAGTGATGATGCATTATGTTTTCTCTCCTGTAGGGGGAGAGCTGGAGCAGCAGCCAAAACTCCCCACAAGCCCAGTAGTAAGAGCCAGCTGCCCCCCGGCAAGCCTAAGCCTGACTGCTGTCCCGATACTGCCAAGACAGCAGAGGGTAATGCACCACACAAGTCAGATCTGATATACAGCACAGTGTTGGGCTTAAACCTGAAACACACCTTATTTTTGAATTGAAGATCATGTTGTTTTTTGGGGGGATTTTTGCTTAAGGATGTTAAATGTGTTTCAGCCATTATAGCCCTTATAACTAATACAGTGTGCAGTGAGGTCTTTAAAACTAGGATGGTTAAATGATGCGTTGATGCGTCAGTAACTTTTTTGACTTCCACACACTTGTCCTCATCCACCTTAAAACACTTAACAACATAGCTACGTGTGATGTGCCTTGCCTTCTTCTGGCCATATTGTTCTTTCCTGGAGTATTTTATATGTGTATATATGAATGACTATTCTGATCACAGGTTTCACACTCGCCACCAGGGCTGGGAGTCTATGATCTATGTCATGTGATTCAAATTGATTCTAGATTGCCATTGTTGGCTCTTTTCCCCGTTCACTACAGTTGACAGGTGAAAACATTGCTTATGATCAAAAAATGTAAACGCTGAGTCCATTGAACTTACTTAGACTTCATTTTTGTAAATGAGAGTATATCAAGATATACTGCATAACACTACCAATTATTGTCTGTGCACACACACTGCAGTAGATAGCAGTTCACAGGTGAATGTCTTATACAACTGTGTCTGCTTCAGATCCACATTTAGTGAGATCCAGGCGGCATCTAGTCAGGTGGGCACAGTTTGTCGTGTTACCGGAGTGCATCAAAGTCAGATGACAAATTTTATTAAATGCTGTGGCTTTTATCGACTTAATTTCTTTCTGCTTTGAGATCTGAAACGCACCCACACATCTGCCTTGAGATTTGTTGGGGCTGATTAAAGACGTCTGCCGCTGTCTGCCAGTAGAGCCAGCTGATCTGCGATGTGACATGAAATAAAGTCGATGACAGTCTTCTCTGGAGTCTTTTCCCGCTTGAGTTTTTCCTAGGAGAAGAATACAGATGCGAGCATGGACTCACTAGCTGCGTTTGTGTTGCAGAGCCTGCTGTGGCTGACAGCGTGAGCGTGTCTAGTCCGGTGAACTGCAGGTCTCATGTCCCGCGGCTGGGCCTGGCCCGCGCCCTGTCCCGCTCTGCACACACCCAGGACCAGGCACAGCAGCTCTACTGGGACGTCATCGGCATGGCACCAGGGGTCAGTTGGCTTCTGTTACATTTACAATTTAGGCATAGGCATGAAATACACTCAAATTTAAGATATTGTCAATATCACCACTGACCAGCAGAGTAATGTTGATTCTGCTGATTCACATGTTTTCACTTCAGTGGAAGGATTCCATGTTTCCTTTATGGATTGAGGAAATGTGTTCTCTTTTCCTGGTTTTAAAGGCTGCAAAGAGACAGTAAAGAGATGACATTTTCTGAACTTTATAGATCTTTGCAGCTGTTCTATTATTTGCCTCTACCTGCTTGGTCATCATATCCACATTACTAATAACATTTTATCAAAAATCTCGTATGTTAATATCATGTAAAAGCACCAGCAGTCATCCCTAAGGTATCATCACCATATTGATATCGAGGTTTTCAGTCAAAGATATTCTGATTTATGATTTAGTCCACATTGCTTGGCCCTATGTTGGAAATGACCAATATAGTGCAAATAATATATTGATGATTGATTGATGAATTAACTAACATATTGGCTCTGATCAAGTCAGTGATGTTGACAAAAATTTAATGCTTATGGCAACCTCTATCAGATGGTGGAGTTACAGTGAGTCCTAACTGGCAAGGAAAGAAAGAAATAACTTTCTGAGCACTGGCCACATTGCCTGGTCCATCCCAAAATGAAAAAAGCCACATTTAGTATTTTACGCATCAAGCACAAAAGCTGACGTTTGGATATCCTGCCGAGGTAGCAGGCAGAATAGGTATTTATAGAGATTTACCAGCTTTTGTTCACTGCCCTGCATGGATATAGTCCAAATAAGTTGTGGCTGATAAAGTGACTGACTGACCAGGTGCATGAGGCCTACATCGAGCTGGTGGAGCTGCTGGAGCCGTCAGACCCTCAGGCTGCAGTGGAGGTGTACTGCAGCTTCCCTCTGAAGCCCGCAGCTGAGCAGAGCTTCGATGACGCCTTCATCACCGGAGAGATCGTCCGAATCCTGATGACACTGGAGCTCTATGACCACCCGCAGCTCGAGCCCAGCCTCGTGGCCTATGGCAAAGTCATGGGCTTGAGTAAGTACTGTTATTACTATTATTGGTAGTTGGAGCAGTAGTAGTGGTAGTAACAACAACCTCTTCAGCTCTGCCAGTCCCATCGGTGGGTTCATCATTACCAAATATGTACTGTTGAAATACAGGGAAATGTGTATTAAATGATGCACAAGACATCTAGATATTTTCAAATAGCTAATTGCCTAAATAATTGTTAAAACTTGAAGGCATTCTTTGTGTGTGGTAAACCCCACCCACCCTGCACTCATGTTTTAACAAACAGCACTCTTTGCAAATCCTGTTTGGGCCCAATTGGGCGAGTTGTTGACCTAACTAAATTTGCTGTTGTGATGTTTAAATGCAGCACTGTATTGAAATCATGCAGACAGGCTCATGTGACATGCCATGACGCCCAGATTTATCCAATGTGTCATGATATTTATAGAAATGTATCAGATTCAACTTGTGCGATGTCCAGATAGCTGGAATGGCATATTACATAGAGTACATAGACACAGTGTGATGTCAGATGGATCAAGAATACACAGCTCACTGCACACAGGGACAAGTCGTTTGAGGCTTATCACATTATACCTCATATCATTTATTATTCTGACACAAATAAGCCTATTATGAAGTAAGATATCCACCATTTGAAAAATGTAACTCTTAAAAAAATAAAAAATAAAATTGAAATGTTGAGCAGTGAGCTTTAAGTAACATTTCTCTCCAAAATGTGTATCATTTTTGAAATACTTCACGTTTAGGCATTTGTTTCACCATGACTGCAGTAATTCTGAGTTAGCCCACTTACCTGTGGATGTGTCTGAAGGTTGCATAGAGAAATACATCGACATCTTGGATGGGAAGTCCATGACCAAGCTTCTGAAGAGCATCTACGCCAGGATCCATGACAGACCTGAAGACGATCCGGATCTCCAGGACTTCTTCAGGTTCAAATGCTGGATATGATGAGGCGATCAGCTCTGTAGTGAACGGCTGTATTTATCTTTATGAACCTATGAGCAAGTCAGCTGTGCATTATATTCTCTACCAAATCAAAAGGGGTTGTGTGTGTTGATGTGACATGTCCACTCTCACTCACCCCACCTTTCTTTTAACATCTAAGCTACATTCCCAAATGCGTACTCTCCCCCCAAAAAACCCTCTGATCCTGTGTTGGTAAATGTCACCGCGATAATCCTCTTGACCTTGTCCCCTTATGTCATCAAAAGCATTTCCTATTGGATGCACAACACAGAAAATGCTCACCTTTTTTTCTCAAAAAGCCCATTTAATCTCAAAGTTCTCAATAAAATCATCTCATATCAAAAGTCACAGCTGGAACAACAACAGACAAAACCCACAAAGTTTGTCCGTGGCGCTTCAGCACTTAATCACAAAACATTGCAACAACAGAGACAATTCAGAGAGCAAACACCATTCTCTTACACAGGCAACTTCCTACCTAAATGCAAGTAGATAAGAGAAAGACGAACTGTGAAACCTTGAGCCCCAAAGTATTATTCTAAGCTGGAGGCTACATGACTCATTCCAACATCCCACCAGAGGCTTTTCGATAAGAAAGGAAATCTTCCATTGTATTACATGGGTAATTCTCTGTACTGATCCTGGAGGATAACCGATTGCCTGCGGGGCACAGCCAGGCGCTGCACTTGTTTCATGGGTATCATTTAATAGAGACAAAACGAGATGATCCAAACAAAACAGCTCCCAGTTCATTTGAGTTAACAACTTTCTGGCAAGATGTGTCTAAAGAGGAGTGCCAATTGTGCAAATACAAGATGGACAGCTTCCAAAGACCTGCACAGAAAAATTGTCCTGCTCTAATAAAACACCACCATCAGTCCACAGACAACCAGGGGTACATTTCAGCCTCACAGAAAGGCGATAATTAAAACAACACCATCTCTTAAAGGCTGGAGTTGTGTCTCAAATATTGCATGGCAGTGAGCCTGACCATCAGTCTACGGCGTGCTGCACTGGTTCACACTCTGTTGAGTTTGGTGACGATGAGCACGCGGACAGACTGGTCAAAGGCGGAGCACACGCACAGGCCCTGCTTGTCGGGGCTCCAGTCCAGGCTGGCGATGGGCTGAGTGGACACAGTGACGTTCTGCAAGAGGTTGACGGAGCCGGCCACGCCCATGTCCACGCCGTCCGAGTCCTCCCGGCTTCTCTGTGCAGGGTACTCGCTGGAAATGGGATTGAAACGCAACTAAGAATTTGGAGGCATGGATCACAGCAGAGATAACAACAATCACTTCAACTAGTGAGATATCCAACATTTTAATAAAACGTACATGAAAGGAATGCTGGCAAGTAAAACTGCCTATGGGACAATTTTGAAGATTGATCCATGTGTAATTTTGAGGGTTTTTTTTTAACAAAATGGACATCTACATAGGATATCTACAAGATGGGATTTAAATATTTTTCCAGAGTTAAAGATTCATTGCTTACTATTTCCATAGGTGTAGGTTGCCAGCTCCACCGGCCGTCATAAAGATTTCTCTGTTTTGAGGCAAGTGCCTCACCTGCCAGATGGTAGATTTATGAGCCTGAAATAAGAAAGGAAAGATCATTTCAGAGGAATTGTTGATGCTAGCTTAAAGAGTAACTGCATGCTATAGGCACAGGTTATATAGTTCCCCATTTCAAAATTCCACCGTTTTGCCAGATCTTAATTTCCTCACTGGATTCCATTTATTCCATGTAATGAGGCTGAACTACCCCTTTACCACAAATGTTTGGTCCAATTCCACAACTCTGCATTACCAAAAGATAGTCACATTCATTTTCACCACCTTCCACACATCCCGGATGTGTGTGGATCTGTTTCATCTGCCAAAAGTCAATAGATGTTGCTATGGTGTAGTGTAATTTCAGTAGAGATTCACAGATTGTTGTTCCCTGTGCTGTGTCCACTCTCCCTTTGATATTGACGTAACTGAGTCTTCTGTACAGGGTTGATGTCATTGATGTGGGAGTTACCACCTCTAGTCTCTGCCAACAGGCCTCCTGCTCCCAACTCCTCCTCTGTTTGTGCCAACTGATAAACTTGCTCTGCTGTGTCTTTGAAAATGGAAGGGAAGAGAATAAACTGATGCACTTTAAAAGGGGCATCGCAGTGAAATCATCAATTATAGTGCCGCACACAGTGTACAAAATAGTTCCAGGAAAATTAGCTGTTTTTTTTTGTTTGTTTTTTTTTTTAAAGATTACTTTTTGGGGCTTTATTGGACAGTTCCAAATGTAGATAAACAGGATAGAGTGGGAGGACATCCGATACAGGTCGTGGGCCTGATTTAAACCCAAGACGTCACAGTTACATGGTATGTGCCTTAAACTACGGAAGATGCTGCAGTTGGAATATTCTCAATGAGTTCAAGGAGTCTAGTCACAAGTATTACCATGTTTGGAAAGGTAGCACTCAAAAACCTTGACATGGGCATCATACTTGAAAAAGAGAAGAAATAGTCCCTTCAGAATCCACCGTAATGAGGTGTAGACATCAGAGAATTCAGAGTGTTTTTGAGATATTGAATGTAGAGGTTTTCAGCTCCCATGTAGCAAAATTAATATATATCTTTTTTTCCCCCACTTCAGTAAATATTCTCAAGAACCTAACTTCATCCACAAAAAGGCCTGCTTGTAGAGCTATATTACATGAATAACTCATTTTGGGCCAGAACATCAAACAGAACCTTATAATTCAAGGTTGGAGATATTGATGTGCCAACTGTTGATCGCTCAGAAGAACTGGACAAATATTTAGAGAGGTGAGGCCTCTGATCTCTCTCAGACCTACCAAACGTTTGGCAAGCCGGGCTGGACTCTAATACTGGTGAAAGTGTGTTTTTCTAGCATTTTCCCACAGGCGCGGAGAAAAAGCCGCACTTTTCTCTGCTTACCGGCCCAATGTCATTTTTGGCCAGTGACCACACAGCCACGGAGCATGTTAGGCAAACACAACCCAAAACACTTCCAGCTGTGAAAACGGTCAAAAGGACGCGCGCCCGTTTCTCCCTCTGTCTGTGGCCTCAAATGCTGAAAAAAATAACCTTTTGACACTTTTTCCGCGCGTAGGGGCCAAACATCCGTCTGGCTCTCTCCACCTGGGTCAATTACCTTTTCGGAAACGGAGGCGAAGCCCTTGGTGGGGTGCTGGGTCCTCATGTCAAACACATGGAATTTTCCCTCCAGGGAGGTGGCCACCAGCTTGTTCATGTTGATGTCTTTCCTGTCAAACTCCACACAGCATACCTGGCCGTGATGTGCGAATAAAAAAATAACAAGTCACTCCCTGGGCATTTATCACATGGCACAACTCCACCAGAAACAATTTCCCATAAGCCCGATTGTGCTGAAATGAACATAATGTCCCTTGGCAGGTTAATCCGCATTCAACAGGTGATGAATGAGCAAAGACATTATGTAATACCACAAGTGCAATGCTTTGCATATGATGTGAAGATTTTCAAACATTAAGCCTCTACACAGGAGATTAAGTGTCCACCTCAGTGTTCCCCTGTGATTTTATATAACAGTGCTGCTGGGAAGTCATTTGTGTTTTGGCTCTGCATCTGTCCTTGTTTTGGTCTATGTTATGGTTCAAGTACACATTGCTCTACTAAAAATGAAGGTATATTTGGATAGCTTATCATAATAAAAAAATAAATTCTAAATAGTAGGACTACAGTTCTTTGTGTTTCAGAGGTGAGTCAGCTAAATCATGCTGCCAGTTTGAGAAATCATATACCATAAAAGGCTTTGCACGTCAGTTTCTTACAAAGTTGATGATCTTATATGTTTTACCAGACTAGTGTTCACCTCACCCCATTTTTGATGTTGGTTTCCCACCGTAAGGACATATTCCGAAGGTCAAACAGTTTGATGTCCCCATTATCATAGCCAGCGCACACACAGCGGTCCTGATCATTGAAGGCATGACCTGCATTGAGAGGGTCCAATGAACAAGAGCATCTTTTGACATGTTGAAGGGATTTTAACACCAGAACAGTTTATACAGAATCTAAAAAATACCACAGAGAATCCAAAGAAAGGTTCAAGTCAGTTTTGGTGTCAACTGCCGAGCGTCTAATCTCCACATTTGAACGGCTTGTTGTTTGCTGGCAGTGGCCTAACGGTTAGAGAAGGGAGTCTGTGGCCAGAGAGCTGGCAGTTCAAACTCCAGTGGGAAAACCAGGGTGGTGGGAGTGATTGTTTTGTGGTGGTGACATGCCAGGTATGTGAAGAGACGCTTTCTTTTACTTGCAGTTAAACAGCTTATTGAGAAATGCACTTCAGATTGCAAGACATTGATAATTTCCAAATCAAATACTTAAATTCTGATCACACCTGTTACAACCATTAATCACTTGTCCCAAAGACCCGTTGTTTTAAAATGTATTAAATCTATTAAAATAATCACTACAACTGATAGTCAGGCCATTTTGTGTGCATGATGTGGAGAACAGGTGATAGAATTTGATGAATTTAGACTGGTCCCAACATAAACATGGCCTTGTTCTATGTAGATGTGGAGATTGCATTTGCTTTAAACCTCAGCAGCTGTTATTTTACGCACCAAAGGCAACAGTCCAGCAGTCCCTCTTGGTTTCCCCCTCCACAGGCTCCATGTTGGCTACAGGTGAGTCTTTCTGTCTGGGATCCCATACCTTCACTGTCCCTACAAAATGCAAAGAAAAACTGTTAACATGACCTATCACAAGTGAAAAGAAAGTGTGAGCAAGTATGGAACAAGGCAAATGTTCACCTGAGCTAATACAACTCTGAACAATGACCTGGAGGTGTTTTTTTTGTTTTATATATATATATCTCAATGTATTTTCTTTTGAGTTGTTGCTCTGAGGAGACTTAGGTTACTGTACATGAAACCTCTCCTTTCTTAATGTATTACCGTCTCTGCTTCCTGTGACTATCTCGGGTGCACCATCGCCGATCCCAAGTCCTCCAACTCCATCAATACTGTTCACTATCTCTTTGTGAGCCTTTACAGAGTATACAGGCACTTCAGGCATCTCCAGGTTCCTGTGGCAGACAAACATAGGCACTGAATCAATCGATACACCAAACAAAAGGGTTGATGTGTGATTTCCCACTTTCCCATTCAGTCAATTTAGAAAGTGATCAGTCAAAAAATATTGAAAACATCTCTTTTAAGGATTAACTCAATTCCAGTTGTCTGACTGAACCTATCAAAAATTTAACTTAATGATCTAAAGTAAGCAAACACCCTGTGGTTTATGTTACTAATGTGAAATGGTTCAAATGAAGTAAACTTAAACCCACCAAGGCTAAACAAAAGGGTCATTTATCACATAAGACCTAAAAAGCTATTCACAAAGTATATGAGATGTTAGGACACCACAATGTCAAAAAAAGAAAAAGGAAAAAAAGGTCAGCATTCAACATTCCTGGCGAGACACAGATGAGAAGACATGATGTCAAGGAATGTGGAGAAAATACCAAATGTTGAGATTTCCGTCAAAATCTCCAGTTGCTATGTGTCTTTGTTGGAGAGAGGCAGCCCCATATGTACCACATTTTATGGGTTTTGCTTTCTCTACCTGAAAAACATGATAGACAGAGTATAGTTAAGCGTTAGTACCATAGATATAAAACCATATGGTTTTATATCTATGGTTGGTACCACATTCAGTACTAGGGATGGGGCAATTCAACGGGCAGCTGAATAGCTATGAGGAAATCTTAAGTGTAGTTTCCTGTTTCCTGATTAGGTATTCAGTTAAGTGTAAATTAAGTCAAGCAGCATAAGTTAGCTCTGGTCTGAGTGCCCACGGTTACATAAATTACATCCAGTCTCCGTGTAGGTAACCTTATGTTGCCTGTTGCTATGGAAACGAGTACCTAGCAAGACTTTTCTGGAAAGCCTAGCTAGCGTACCACGCTAGAGGATTAACTTAGCTAGAAATCATCGCTAGCATGCAATGTTGCATTACTCAGGAAAAGCGCAAGAGGATAAACATGAACTAAGGGTTACCTCTTTCACGAGCTGGAGCTCTCCGTGTTGCACTTCGTATATCTGCATCACCCCGGTCCCTCTTGCAAAGTTCCCAAGGCAGACAAACTTTGCGCTGCAGGGGATCCATTTACTGTCAAAAATGGTGTAGTTCAGACTTTTCTGAATGTGAGCGATTATCTGAGGCTTTTCGAGTGGCGCTGACATCTTTACAGACAGAGAAACGCCTTGTCAAACGGCTGAAATTTTCTTAAAAAGTATCAAAGATCGGTCAATGCTGTTGGCTGCCAAAACAAATGACGTGCAGACCCTCCTTCAAGCTGAGCGCGTGACTGCCTACAAAGATGCCTGATCAGATGTACAAATTACAAGTAAACCTTTCACATATATAAAACATATAAATTCAGGAGTCATTTTTTATGACTCCGACTCCAATCATAATAAACAGTGATATATTTTAATATGTATTAAACATTTATTTATTAATTTCACCATGCAGGCGACGGTGAAGTTGCTGTTTGGGTCCTTTCTGGTGCACGAGGACAACCTCATGCATCTCTCATAGCTGTGGCTGTCCGTAGTCCTGAGCTCTCAGCCTGATTATAAACACGTTTCGCCATGGACACTGGTAACAATTCAGCTCCTGAGGTGAGTGCTGTCATGGACAGTGAAACCGGGACAGACTCGTTCATAAAAGTAAAGTCTAAAAAGAGCCAGAAGCGAAAACGTGAACAAGATGGAGCAGACATGGACACAGAGGACGCCGTGGCAAGGAAGCGGCCGCAGTTTCCACCCATTTCAGGCGATAAATTAAAGGTAAGGACATTTCGTGGGCGCTATCAACAATACTTTTCCCACTGTTATTCATTTCAGCTATAATTAGGTGGTTATTTATCAGAGTTCCTGACAAACAAGTTTGCTCAAGTCAGTCAATAATGGTAATGCGCTTGCGCAGTTTAGTTTTGCTGACATAACCCAGTCCCTTTAAAAGAAGCTGTCTGTCATACAGTCAGTAACACATTGACAGCTCAAGGATCCGTCTAAACAAGGCTTCATTTTGTACCATTTCCAAAAGTAAAGGTCTGCTAATGTTAGATTTGTGTGTTGACAGAAACTGTGATGATCATCTCCCATCTCATCTTTGTTTCAGGGAGGAGCAGATGAGATGCGTAAAATCCCAGTCCCAGCTCACAGATACACCCCCCTGAAGGAAAACTGGCTGAAGATTTTCACTCCCATTGTAGAGAACCTACAGCTCCAAGTTAGATTCAACCTGAAAACTAGGAATGTTGAAATTAAAGTAAGTGTAAAGCCTGTCCAAAGCAGTTTTAAACAGCAGTGTTGGTTTACTACTTTTACTTCAACACATGGGTGTACAATAGTAATACATTAGTGTTTTTTTTTTTATATTAATGGCTTTGATTAAAGCCCAACAGTTGTCTTTTTTGTTGCGAGGTTGATTGTGTCTATATTGCATGTTTGTAATATGCCCTTCTTCTTTTAGACATGCAAAGAGACACAGGACATCAGCTCCCTCACACGAGCAGCAGATTTTGTCAAAGCATTTGTGCTGGGATTCCAGGTTGAAGTAAGTACGGTGCTATGTTGTGAGCTGTGCATGTTTTAGTTGAGGCTGAGGTGTGCTTGTTTTTGTATTTTTTTCCCTAAATTTATGTTAGTAGTAAATGCGTATCAGCAACCTCTTTTAAACTTTGGAGGGCAGTGGCGGTGCTTAACAGGAGCTTGGATGCTAATCAGAAATTGGCCTGAGCAAAATATGTGGTAATAAATGGCAGAAGACTTTAAATTAGGGCTAGACTGATATCATTGGTTTTCTGATAATGACCTTTTATTAAATAGGCTGTCAGATATTAGTCAGGTAGCATTGTCCACTTCCAATGTGATGGGCCATAACTACATTAAAACAGTATGTAAAACCAGCAATGAAAGAATTTTTTTTGGACATTTAATTTTTCAATTTCCTTTTGTAATTTATTATTATTATTATTATTATTATTATTATTATTATTATTATTATTATTATTATTATTTTTATTTTCATTTATGTCTATTTATTTCAGTTTCTCTTACTATTACTAACAGAAGAAGAGGGTCATTGGGTCCTAAACAGCTGCTAATCTGGCTAAAAAAATTTCATTAGTTTGCAATTCAGTGGAGAGTTTGTATCATATGATGGTCTTGACTCTAGAGGCTTTTACACCCAGACAAAAATAACCATCTGGGTTAAACACTAAGTATAATTTTTTGCATCAAAATGGCCAAATTTAAAAATACTGAACATCATCAAAAAGTGTCTGCTACTGGTGACTTCAGTCCAAAAATATCTGTATCAGTATTACCCTTCAGAAAAACCATGTTGGTCAAACCCTGCTATTAATAGATCAGAATATTAGAGTCTTGAAGTTTTGTCAGTGCCAGACTCTTGACCTGTGCTACATCATATGGTAACATATATTCCCTCTCTCCAGGATGCCCTGGCTCTCGTCAGATTAGATGAGCTGTTTCTGGAAACCTTTGATGTCACAGACGGTAAGATTGCACTACCTGGGTGTTGTTGTCTGCTCTGAAGCTCACCGCACTGTATTGACATTTCTCCTCTGGGCTGCTAAGTGATCTCCAGGTCAGATCTCTTAGTGTGTATTCGTTGTCTGTGTGTTTTTTCATGCTGGCTGTCTTGGCAGTGAAACCACTGAAAGGAGACCACTTGTCCAGAGCCATCGGCCGGATAGCAGGGAAGGGAGGAAAAACCAAATTCACCATTGAAAACGTCACCAAGACTCGCATCGTGTTAGCAGACACGTGAGTCCAGCGCTGCACGATTATGGCACAAAATGATAATCACAGTTATTTTGTTGTTGCTATTTTGTGATCACAATTATCAATCATTTGTCAGTTACAGAAAACAAAATGTTTGCATTGCATTTACTCACTTTATCCTTTTTTTCCACAAGTCTTTTTCTTGTTCTCATATCTGAAATGCAAACAATAATAAATACTTACTTACTACTTTATTACATTGGGGTGCAGCAGCCCCATGCCAGCCAGTCATTTTATAAAATCTATTGTCATGCAGTTTAAAACTAAAATTTCTCCAAATGAGCTAAAATGTTTTTACCTTAAGACTCAAGAGCAGGATTTTCCTCTTTGGCGGATCCTTTTTTTTTTCCACTTTGGGGGATATGTTGTGATTCATCACACATAACAGATGCCCTTAACATAGCAGACTGGAACTTCCATGGAGACTGAATGTAAAATCACGTTAATATCACCAAATTGCACAGTTATTAATTGTGGGAACATAAATCACAATACATAGCTGTGTGTGAATAATTGCACAGCCCTGCTTCACAGGAATATTTTTGTTTTTCTTAGTTGAACAAACGCAGCAAGGCCACATAGAAACCCCACGCAGTGTTTTCTCTTCTTAGAATCAACCTTTTGGTCTCTGGACTAATTTTGATATCACTCCATCTCTCTTTCAACAGAAAAATACACTTATTAGGGTCTTTCCAGAATATAAAGATGGCCCGGACAGCAATATGTAACCTAATCTTAGGTAAGAGGGAGAATTTTTTTTGAAGTTGATAATTAAATGAAGAGTTGACCAAATGTGTACAGTGTATTTCATCTGGCACATGACCTTAAACCTCTTTTTTTTCTCCCTGCAGGAAGTCCACCTTCAAAGGTCTATGGTAACATCAGGGCCGTGGCCAGCAGAGCTGCTGAGAGATTCTGAAGTGTGATGGGCTGCCATGTGTGCGTTAATCTTCTCCCTCATTGACTGGTGAAATTCCCACCTTGGTCTGTGCTGACAAGATCAGACTGTTCATTGCCTTGGAAGTTTGGACTGGCATCACTCAGGTTTCCCTACGCTGGCCTCATGTTTTCACTTGGCTGGTTTCATGGTGGATTAGTCGCTCCCATATGTGAGGCGGAGTCATCAGTAAAAATAATGTACAGCTACACAGTGTGCATATCTGGAAATATGGATTTATGTAAATAAATAATTTCAACCCACACTGATGAACTAGTTCAGTACTTGTGCCTCCCATTGGGAGTTTTCTTGTTTTTGAACATACAACTCATTTGTTTGATAAATGACCCTTTCCTGTCTATCACATCTCCTGTTAATGCACATTTACATCACACTGTTAAACTGAATGGAATATAGACACAATAAGGTGCATCATGCCTGAAAACAAAGGTAAATATTAATTTAAAGGTGTAGTTACTGACGTTCTGGGGCGACTAACATTGAAAGGCAAACAACTGAAAAAGGGATTACTTTCAACATTTCAAAGTTTATTTAAATTTTTTTAATTTTCATACAGTATCAAGTTTCCAACAGTCCCACAGCATAAGATGCAGCATGCAGAAAAAGGAAAAAAAGGTTCTCAAACATAAATCGTTTCAGATTTCCCCACACAAACTAAAAAGAACCCAAATCCCTCAGAGAAAAAGTAGCACTTACGAACTAAACCGCGGTCTGAACTATACAGAGAACAGAGAGCCAGAACTGCATTTAACAAATACTTATATACAAAAGAAAAAAACATCAAATTTTCCCCTTTAAGCTGAGTACAGTGTGTGGCAGTTTGAGACAGGATCAGATATGCAACTTTTACTGGAATAGAAGCATCTCGCTGACCCGGGTAAAATACAAAAAGTTACATGTAGTTCAGTTCATTTGGATTACCTCTCATAATATGTGTACATTTACCAAAGTTTGGCAACATCCATATTGTATACCATTAAATTCTTAAATATATTAACATCACCATCCATGTGTAAACAAGAGGATTATTTCAAAAAATTGATCTACATGCACAACAAAAAATATATTTCCATGTCATGCAAGCACAGGGAGGCCCAAGCCGTGCAGAGCTTTGGGATAGGGGACAACAGGGCACTCCAGATTCACATCTCTGCCTGAAAACTCCTGTTCAAACCAGCAGTCGGTCTCCAAAAAAAAAACAACAAAAAAAGCTATCCCGATGCCATTGTACTAGGAAGCATTTTCCCTTCAAAATTTTAAGTTTGGTTGTGTTTTTCTCCCTGCTCGTACTAGTGGGTGGGTAGGAGGGGGAGAAAACGAGGTGACTGTCGTAGAAAAACTAAAGTGGGAGAGGAAGCCAACTTTTGAAATGTACACGTTAAAAAAAAAAAAAAAATTAAAATATACAATCTATCCCATTGCACATTGATCATGCCAACGCGTTAAGATTTTTAAGTGTTTCTGTTGCGCTAAAAGAGAAGTCTGACCCGTCCTGCGCTGTACTGAGGAAGGTATGAATTCAGAAGGGCTCATGTAAAGCAGAGACAAAACCTTCCCCTCTTGCTGTTTAAGAAGATGAGCAAACATTAATTACCTAATATACACATATTGGTTAAAAAAAACAACAACGCTGCCTGCAGATAAGTCTGTTAAGTTGCTATATACCTTTACAAACAGTATATATCCTCACTCTCAAACTATTGTTCTTCTCAGTTCTTAGGCAAGTCCGCTGCATCATCCAGCCTCTGTTCTTAATGCAATGAAAAAAAGTCTTGAAATTCTTATAATTTCACTATAACTCGTTTGTCAATGTGAGTGCAGAGCTATTCTTTGCATCAGGGATTGTCTTATGGATGCACACCGTGAAATGTAAAATGCTTCACCGAGAGTAAACCATGTACCAGTTTGCAGCCACAAATTAGTTTGCAAAGACATCACTTTCTTGGCATTAATTTATACTACTTATAATTTCATGACAGGAAACAAGGATAATCTCCAACAATATAAACATGTTTAAGTATAAATAAAACTAGCACTCTTATTACAAAAAAGAAAAAAAAAACATGATTTGCTTTGCTAAGTGTGAACGGAAGCTTTACAGATCTAATCCAAAATGCTCAAGTGTACGCTAAAAATGGAGGACAACAAAAGTCAGAATATATGAAATTTAGCTTTGCATCTAATATATATTGTTGTGACTCGCGATCGTGCAGTTTCATTTGCCACAACCCAGCTTCTCCGATGTAACTGACAGCGGTGATGATAGGTAATAACTTGGACTGGTTTCTGGATATGTTCTAGTTGGCACTTCATACCCTACTTTCTAGTTGTACTGAAATCAAGTGTCTATATACTATACACTTCCCCTCTCAAGAGAACTGTAGATATACTTTTTTCTTTATAAAAGACGAGAACAAAAAATAAATATCAAAAATAATTAACAAAACAAAACAAAAAGAAAAAAAAATGAAACGAAATATGAACAAGCCAACCAGCCTCTTCACCGTCCCCCTCCCCGCCTTTCCTCCCCCTCATCCAAAATCGGAGATGCTCTTGCGAATGAGAAATAGCTGTCCTTCAGTCTCTTAAAGTGCTACGACCGGGTTATTGAGAGGATTTACAGTTCAATAACACTTCAAAGTTGGCTTCACGAGGCCCGTGGTTTCGAAAGAAAAAGAAGTGGCTTCACAGAGAGAGAGAGAGTAAGAAAGAAAGAAAG
Source organism: Neoniphon sammara (assembly GCA_900302535.1). NCBI lineage: Eukaryota > Metazoa > Chordata > Actinopteri > Holocentriformes > Holocentridae > Neoniphon > Neoniphon sammara. The sequence continues at coordinate 15,204 of OMKZ01022635.1, read as the reverse complement.
AGAGAGAGAGAAATAGAAAGAATACTTCCATTGAGTTACACAGAGAGCGTTTTGCCGGACGTCTTGAGCAGATCTTCAGAGATGGTGGAGAAAGCGAGTGTCGAGGAGGAAGGGGGGATTTAGCGAGCGGAGGAGCGCTCACACGTCCACCACCATCTTTTTGTGTATATCAAGACCGCCGACCACCTGGCAGGAAAGAGAGAGGCAAAAGAATATGTATGGGTTTAACTGGTACTGGTACATCAATGTAGAGGTGAAAAATTCGGGTCAGGTATGACCTCCTGTTGGTTAGCCTTTTGAGGCAAATGATTACATCAACCAAAGAAAAAAATATCCTTTCAAAAAATCAGAAAAGCATTCATTTCCATTTCTGTCCCCCTTCACAGACCCTATCTTCAAGTAAGTACTATCATTTTCATAAAAATAACTATGATCACGATTATGAAATTATGTCAAAGGTTTACGTAAGGTAGGCAAACCCTACTCTAAACACAAATAAAAGCCAAAGTAATCTCACGGATTACCACTTTAATCAGAGGTCATCGAAGTGTACCTTTCTATATTTGACAACTTGACTCTATAAGAAGTGCCATGATGGTGCAGCGAACCATCTGGTACACAAAATAGGCTAAAGCAAACAATGATGCGGTTGACCTATGTTTTTCGGAGAACCCCTGTTTTTCAGTACTTTTCAGAACTCCTGCTTGACATACACACAGTATGATAACTATGATGAAACTCCTGTTTTGTCGCTTTTCTGTTCACAATCATTAAGCTTGGGAATTGTAGATGGATTGGTGCAGTACACTCTGGAGTCCTCCAGCAGCACTCAAGTCATAAATAAGCAACAAACCCACGATATACACATACTCTTCTCGCTTTTACCATTACCGAACCTTTGATAAAATCCATTTTTATATCTATGGCATTATTTTTACACCCTCTTTGTTGCAATTCCTTTCACTTGACATGCTCTGATCAGGAATGCTTTCAGCGAGACATAACTGAAACGATGTCACACAATCCTTTCCACATGAACCTTGAAGTGTTTGAGCAGCGTTGCTTTGTTAAAAACAGGATCTAATGTTCTTCTGAGCCATCCTGAAAATACACTCCCACAAGGACAAGAGCCTTTTTAGTTCAAGGCTCCGGAGATACAGCCGTCAAATGTGGGCCTTGTGTCTGTCAAAGTTAGAACTGGTGCCTTTCATTTATGGAAATGTCTCCGAGCAAGGCAAGTTCCACTGGGGGCCTGCAAAAGACATGTTATATGGATGATACTGTACGCTTGATATCTTCAACACAGAGAGCACTAATGTGATGAAGGAGATTTTTCCAGGCTCTGACATAACAGGTCATGTTCAGGTCAGGTTCAGGTTATTGAACTTTGTTACACAAAAATACAAAAATTCCTAAGGCAATATCTCTATCTATTGTAAAAGCCCGCGACCTCAACTAGTATTACTCAAATGCGACCACAGTATGTTTTCAAAATCTTGGTTCTAGGTCTTTACTTGGATCGCCAGCCTTACAACCCAGATAACCTCATCACTTCACATGATTGTCTAATAGACATCGAATCTTGGATGGCTTAGAACTTCTTGTGGCTCAGTGACTATAAATCAGAAATAATCACATTTAGTAAACCATTCTTAGATGCTATCTGCAGTAAGCTTGGCAACTGGTCAGCGACTGTGAGGCCTTATGCAAGAAGCCTTTATTTTCTTTGACGGTGACCTAGACTGTGAAGAGTAACCGAGTCCTGCTTTGACCAGGGACCATGTCACCTGAACTTAGGTCCCTTCACAAGCTCTATCAGATCATCTCTGCCCTAACCTTAGGCACAGTGATGTCTAATGGCCAGGGGGCTCTTTGGTCCTCTGACTGTTTCAGTCAAAGTTAACATCTTCTTTTAAACTTCTGAAGCATTTTGTAACAAGGCATTACATCAATAAAACTGACTTGACTTGACTGAGTCTTGGCCCTGACTCTGACTCAACAAAGATAGCCTTCGTAACAGATGTAGCAGCATAGCTTCCTTGTTATAAAGGTTTATACCACCGGCATCTTTGCTCCACAGTATTGGAATGACCTTCCTACTGCGGTAAAATAGCAGAGTCACTCCAGGCTGAAAACTCATCTCCTCGAAGAGGTACCTTAACCCCCTGCCTCTCCTCTACCTGAATCATATCCACTCAACCTTACTCCCCTACTACTCCAATATGCTCTGCTTGCTCAAATATGCTTATTTTGAAGTAGAACATAATCCCTTCTACCTCTTTGCTTTTATTTCTTAAATCTCTTTTCTTAGCACTTACCTCTCTTATGCAATCATTCTGGGGTTATGGGAATATTGTCAAGGCACTATGCACTCCCTACTGTTGGCTTCTTGCTATATTGGTGATCTAGAAATGTAAGCTTTTCTACATCTGTACTCAATGTATGTCATGTTAGTAAAGAACTTCAGCTACATGCCTACAAGGCGGTTTATTTGTGGGAATTTGTTGTTTGTGCCAATACTGATGTGGTATGTGATGCAGCTATGAAACAAACTGTATTTTCAATGCCCTCTTATGTAGCAAGAACTCACCACCCTTTGACATCGCACTTTAACGGGAAGCGTGAAATTCAAACTCAATGCTGTGAAGCCTGAGCAAAAGATGCTGTTTTATTTTGCCCTTTTGACATTTGCCTTCACTACAACAGTCTGCCTCAGCAGAAATGTCACTGCGCCCAAAATACCCGGAGGGTGTTTGACTTACTGCACAGAACTCTTCGAAGGATATCCTGCCGTCCCCATCCTTGTCTGCATTGATGATGGTCTTGTCCACGATCTGCTGGAGCTGCGTGTCCTTCAGGTTGTTGCCTACCATCATCTTCAGCACCTGGAAAAGCTCACCATTGGAGATGTAGCCGTCCTTGTCCATGTCATAGATCCTAAAGGCGACTGGAGTGCAAGTCATGGTGGGAGGGAAGGAGGGGAGAAGCAGATGCAGACACAGGTCTCAATCAGTCCCACTTTACTAGCGCCAAATATTGGTCAAGTTTTTCTTGAGAAAAATATATCTGTTCTTGTCTCTTTAATAGAGTACCTAATTCATATTACTGTGGAGTAACATAATTCTATGAAAAAAGCAAATTAGCCGCCAAAAATATTCTTGGTAAGACAATGCTTTTAGTTTTACCAGTCCTTGGCAGGGAACCAAAAAGTTAATTTCAGACACTGCTCATCATTCATTGATGGAGAAACCTGACTATCAGTCTGACTTACAACATTGCAAGTTTACATTTTACTTTTTTCCCAAAGGAGTTCTTCTTTGTTGAGACAGCAGGGGAAGGTGAGACAAACACAGAACAAAGGAGACTCAGGGGAGAAAGTTCCGGTGGGATTCAGTCCCACGCCACCAAAAGACTGGCCCTGGAGGTGTGGAGTGGGGTGGGTGAGTGGAGTAGTGTGGGGTTTGGACCACAAGGGCCACCTCTGGCCTCATGTGCTTTTAAGGAGTTAGGGTGTCTGGAGATCTGCAGCTGTACTTACATCGAAGCTTCTGTTCCTTGTCCCCCTTGACACTGAACTGTGAGACTCCCTCGATGAACTCTGGGAAAGGAGAGCAACAGTCAGTGCTGTGTAATTTTCTGTTGTGTTTGATTTGTTGTTGATCTAGGATGAGAAAACCATTGACTGAAATTCAGGTTACTGGCTCGATGTCTCGAGAGTTGTCTTCGTCTCTTAGTCCATATGTTGAAAGCTGTACTATGCAACTTGGCTTGAAATTATATAATTCAACGTCCAGATGTCATATAACGTGATGTCATTGACCTCCATACAGCACACAGACCAGCTTGGTCATTCTCTTTATACCAACGTGATGAGAGAACATCCAACACTGGCCGGTCTAGCTTTCCCTGGGTAGAGCTCACTGCTGTTTAAGAGACAGTTTGTATGTTGTTTTTTACTTCTCAATTGGGAGGGAAGAGTCGCTCTTCTCTGTTGTTACACTACGTTGTGATATAGGCTGATGAAACAGATGTATTGTAAAAAATAAAGTGTGGCTTTAAGATAAAAGACCATTTGCATTTTCCTTCATAATTTTTTGAAAGATTTAAGCATTCCACATACATTTTAAAACATAAGAAACTACATTCTCAAAGCAGAATGTTTACAATCTCATATCCTATCTTTGACAATGGAATAAATGATAAATAATCAAAATCAACAGCCAGCATAATGAAATCACTCTGCAGCACTGTTTTGACAAGTGCTAATCAGGGTTCCTACACAGTCTCCACTTCAATAATCCATACCTTCACCAGACCTCAATGATAGTAGAAAGGCAATTTCAGTGCGAGGGCCACTCAACATCTGAATATCGTGCACAACAACAATGTGAAATGAAAGTGAGTCAACCACCACCTAAGATATGTAATCATGTGTATCAGAACCACCCCCACCCAAGAACAGAAAATGATTAAACTATTTAAGACTTGTAGAAACTATTGCTATGTAAGAGAATTTCAGTTTTACTTGCTTTAATGCACAATTATAAAAAGTAGTGAGTCCAGTGGGTATCAAAACCTTTTTTGGTTTTGTTTTGTTCTGTTTTTCATGCTGTATAATAAATGTTTTGTCAAACTCCCAAGACTGTTACATGTCCCTAAGGCTGCAGAACAAAAGATCTGTTTTATAGCACCTATCATTCAAGGTAAGGCTTAATTCCTTATGATCCTAATCAGTTCAGGAAGAAGGGTTTCTTCAAACAACTGAGAAGAAAGGTTTTATTATTATTATGGGAAATGGTACAACTATCTAACTATCAACTAACTATCAGCTGGAAAAAGGCACAAGACATAAACATGAGTTTGAGTAAACCCCATAGATATATTTATACAGTGTTAGCATGAACCAGATTTTACAAATCTGGTTTCAAGGTTGGGCACCAAAAAATGCAATCTAAAGGTCATACATCTATAAACATTGGCATAAATCTATGGTATAAATAAATCTTAACTTAAATATAAGTTCGGTGAGGATGTAATTATGGCTGCTCAGTGTATGTACAAAGAATGTTAATTGCTAGAGATGATCAATAAGAAGCTGGAGCAGCAACATCAGAGAAAACATACCCAAACAAACATCCACCAGAGGCACACAGGCATTGCTACAAAAAAAAACAAAACAAAAAAAAACAAACAAACAAACAAACAAAAAAAACTGCTAAACTAGATGTTTAATTTTCATCTGTATA
>OMKZ01022623.1:0-28908 GCA_900302535.1 Neoniphon sammara | reverse complement strand
ATGACAGGCCCTTGGAATCTCAACCTCTCTCTCCTGGCGCCCGCACTAATCAACCCCTGTAATTTATGCAGAAAATATGATTTATATTTAATTTCACTACACTTGCATTGTTAATTTGAGATGTAATTAACGCGTCGCCACGGCAACTAATTTCTCAATGCCGTAAATTATCACCGCCTTTTCATCAAAATTCAGTTACTTTGGCTCCTGTGTGCAGTGTTCTGATGCAATTAGGTTACCGGGGCAACCCGAAAGTGTTCATTTTCTTTTGTTATATTGCAGTGAGGCAGAAGTTTTTATACCACAAGTCATATTCACTTTTTTTTTTTTGGTGAACAAAGAGCTTAGGCATTTATGTACTATAGCGAAAAAGGGGGGGTTGGATGAAAGCCTGCGGAGCATGCTGTTCATGTACACAAGTACACAGCACTGCACACTGCTGCCACAAACAGTTGTTTTACTGTTGTGAAGTGAACTGATTGATTGCTGAGAATGCTCCGCTATTACAAGTATATGTGTTTCAGAGTCGTCCTTTGGGCAAGGGCATGTGTGATAAAGGGAATCTATATATGAGATATGTGTTCATTGTTCAAATTTAGCCGAGCTCGCTCTTTCTCTCTGCCTTGCTCCCCACTCCCCCCTCTCTCACTTTCTGTCACACACACACACACACACACACACACACACACATGCCAGAGCACATTTCCAGTACCCACGCTCCCTTTATTCCCCCAACAGTGGCTGTGAAATGACTCAATATTTTAATCAACTGTATCTAATTTGCACTCCAACAGAAGATAGGGCCACGTGTGTGCTGTTGTCGCCCTGGCTGGCACTGAGTATGCCCACCGGATGCCTCTGAGCCGCCCTGGATTGCCACGGTTGCCAGTCTCCGTGGCCCACTCGGCGCGTCCGTCTCCAATCCATCCCCCCTTAGCTAGTCTTCAGTGGAAATATCAGGTCATTGGCTGCTAAGCTCTGGTTAACTGCAAAGGTAATTAAATTTGTAAGCAGGCTTTTTGAATCTTTTTAGCCTCTTCGGTAATACCGGCAGGGATTAAAGCCTTTTTGAAGCACAGCTGTATTTTGACTCCCTGGCAGAAAGGGGCCAAGTCCCAGTGACCAGACTGGGCGCACAACAGCCAAACCCCTAATTGACTGACAGATCCAGAGCCATGACGTCTTTTTTACTGCAGCGACACACAGGGAGGAATGTAAAGAACATTATTGGATATTACAAAGAGCAGCCGCTCCTGTCAGATGGACGTATGCTTGTGTATATGTGTGCTCTGTTTATTGTTTTTTTGTACATTTTTCTCTAATGGAGTCATAGCATGTTTATTTGTCGATGCCCACTGGTACCCTCAAGCCCACATGACATCAGTAGCCTAACATGTGGTCAATACTTTGATTTTCCTTGTGCCCATTTGATTTTTCAGCGCTGTTTCCAGGGGATTGATTTGCCACTTTCGTGCTACAGAGCAGAAAGAGATCACGGTGAAATATTTCTGTTTTATATCATGATATTGTCCCAGCTGACACGAAACAACAGTTTGACATTATTTGCAAAGACAGAATAATATACGAGGATTCAGAGAGCGCTCTCTCTGGAGGGAGAGCCCCAGCAAAGGCGCTCTTTAAAAAGCCTGCTTCTCACCAAGGTACTGACACATTAGATTTTCCCAACATCTTTCTGATATCATTTTTTCCATTTTAGCTCGCCGCCTAACAACTGTAAGACGAGTGATATCGGTTCCTGTTTAGATTACATGGCTGCTATGTGATTGTAACTGAAACCTCAGGCGCTTTGATCCCCCCCTCTCTGATCTTTTAACTATAGATTAACTTCACCTCAGACTTTAAAACAAGCTTGCACTTGCTTTATCCACAGCACCTGTAGCAAATATTTTGCATTATATGGAAATTCCTACATAATACATCAAATGCAAAAATAGTAAGGCATATTGTATACTGTGTTATGCCGAAAAAACATGTAATTTGCTGACTGAAAGCAAGACTTTACTGAGGTTTCAAAGTCTTTCCAGGACACAGAGCAGCACACACACATTGTTCCATTAATGTCAAAATTAGTTTAAATCACAAATCTTACCGAGGCTGAATTGTACTGCTTAATCAAAAGCAGTGTGATAGGGCATCTAATCTGTCTGGTAAGTCTTCCTTGATGAAAACAACATAGTCAAAATATTCTTGCCGTTGCCCTGGTGGGTGCAAAGTATGAGTGTGAAGAAAGGTCATCAAAGAAGTTTTTATGTAACTCACTCTCTAAAAACACTAAGTTGATTAGACTTGTTTATTTATTCAGGTCCAAAAGAGTATTTGCTTTTGTCACATTTATTCCCATTTTGCCAGCACATGGGGCCCTGGAAGACGAGTTACCAAGGAACACAAAATTTTAATTAGTGTATTTTAATCATTCAGGCTTTTCGAGCTAATCCACAGACCCCTGAGAATTCCCAAGATGCAGCTCTGTGCTGCTTTACCATTTATTGTTGAGTCTATTATAATTACTGTTAGCAGGTGGGGGCAGGGAGACGTTTATTATGTTTTTCCATCTTTATTATAATTACTAGAAAAAATGAAAGGATGCTGTTTCATTAAGTTTAGAGATGATGCCATTTTCCCCCTGTTTTTCCCCTCAATCTCCTTCCTGCCTTTGTTCCATAATGCCATTGTACTGGCTTTCATTCCAGGGCTTTCATACGTTGCACAGCTTTATGAGAAAAAACAACAAAACGAAACAGATCTCTTATTAAGAACAGAGGAGGGAGAAGATGGTCTTATAGAACTTAATTTCTGAGGCAGTTTTCTTCTCTCTCTCTCTTTTTTTTCCCCTCAAATCCATGCAGTGCTCTGAGAATGAAGTTGACGCATCCTCTGAAACACAAATGTTTAATGGAGTTGGACTGGGATCAGAACAGAAATGCAGAAAGTAGAATGTGTTTGCTTCACTTTCACACTCATCAGTAATGAAAGATAAGGGGCCTGCAGTAAATCTTTAAGCTCCATGCTTTGGGTGCTCTGCAGGGATTTTAGCATCTTCCAGAAATATTTTATGTGTTTGTCTGTTTGTTTAAATGCTGTTTTGCCACTCCCTCTTCCTCTTGAGTCCCAGCTATGTGGCACTTGTTTGTCTAAAGCAATCAGGCTGCTGAAGTTTTCAACTAAATAAGTGAGTGTTTTCTCTGTTGGATTAGTTTTAGTAGCCCTATTTTGGATGCTTCTTGGAAATTTTATGGACAAACAGCCTCTAGCACAATGAATTGCTTTCACTGAAGAAAGAGACATTCAGGGCAATCTGGGTGTATAACTGAATGTGGCTGTGTTTGTCTGTGTGTGTGTGTATGAGAGAGAGAGAGAGAGAGAGAGAGAGAGAGAGAGAGAGAGAGATGTCAGCATTTTGTATGGATGCCATGCGGGTTGACTAGTTGATCAGAGCTCCTAGTACGGTTATGTTGGAGTCAACTACATCACATAAAACTTAACGCTTGCCATCATTTCAATGTCTGTCAAGGGCACCATTTTGGCAATGGATCTCATCAATTTTCTTAAGTGAGCAGATTTGAAGCTGTCAGTTGGCTAGCAGGCAGCATACTGGAGCATTTTACTCCAGAATCATGTCTTTAAACCCTGAGCCATTTCTAATGATCATAACAAGGATGCTGCACTTATTAGAAAAAGATTTGTCCAGAAACATGTCGCAGGTGAAATCTACCCTTCACATTTGCATATTGCTGCTGACAGGAACAGCCGCATATCTGGAAGAGGTGGGGTTTTCAGGAACAAGGAACTTAATTCTCATTTTCTCATTTACTTTCATGCATTTTTTAAACTCTCCCATACAGATTATAACTTGTTTCAAGGGCCATGAGAGAGGTCATGAGAGTCACTCAACACATGACCATGTACATAACTGTGTAAACGTTCAACCCGGGAAAGAAAAAGAAAAACAGCAAAATTTCATTTACAAAATGAATGAAAGCACATCTTATGTGCTCTGCAACATGGTTAACCATCCACCAATTATCCAATAGGAGCAAGACACAGATGAGGCAACCAGAGACGGGAAGGAACCTCACTGGCAGCTTCCGTCCTCATTCCTAGAAAAAATAAGCAGACCTCAGTGCTGAAACTTCACTGATTTGGACAGATTTTTTTCTTTTACAAAATAAATAAAAATACACGAGACTTATTTATTAAATATAACTGATCTCAGCAAAGTTGCGGCTTTTTTAACTCAAGCTGTCATTGCGCAGATCTTTATAAAACTGATTTTTAACGTCTTCTGGGCGCAATGTGATGGCGTAGGCCTGTTTGAACAGCCGAGTAAGTAAATGTTTCAGTGCAAAACTGTCCTCTGTGTCATGGGCAGCAGCTAACTTGTTGAGGACGTCGCCTCTCATTCATTTTGACCTGAGTTACACCCAAGTTACACCCAAATTCTTCCAGTGAATCAACTTGTGCTGCTGAATTCTTCTTTGTCCTGGGATTTTACCATTTGTGCACCAAGTTATTGAGTAAAGTAGTGACAGTAAACCTTTTGCACATGTTTTTAATGGTTTTTTTTTTTGGTACCCAGCACTGATACATCACATTATTCAACAATAAAACTCTGACTGACTTTGTTGACAGGGTTAACTTTATGGAGGTGTGGTTTTATTTGATCTGATGATTTGATGAGGAGCTTTTATACCTGATAGCAGCACAGCAAAATAATGTTCATTTGAATATGAGGCCTCAAGCATTTGATGAGTCCACAGAGAACTTCAGAGAAATGGCAGTGGGTCAAATCCAGGTTTTACGTCATGATGACACCCAGTTTAGAGCTTTGGTTGTTTGGTGTTTAGTTTATGGAGCCAGTTGTTTGTGTTCACAAAAAATGATTGAACTTTGATATGACTAACTCGCGCTGAATTCACTTTTAAAGCAGATTTATGTCTTAAAAGATCTTGAGGGCTGTTGTGTCAGTAAGAGAAGCCCAAACTGGTGCCAAGTGAATCTGTTTTCACTCCTGCTCATGAGACTGTGCTCCATACTGCTGGTGAAAGTGATTTTTTTTTTTTGACCTTTACTCTCCTCAATCTGTCTCTTAGACTTGAAATTGTCCTCTCTCAGCCCATTTCTAAAATTCTTTCAGCTTCAGTGTGTATTTAGCACCAAATCATTGCTCTATTCCGGGACGTTTTTGGAGGGCAGAAAGAGGAGAAGAGAGCGACCGGTCATCTCAAGTGGATATTTTTCATGTTTTCATGAAAAATTCCACATCTCCTCATGAGGTGGCTTTCAGGAAAAAGCAGATATATATTTCAGGACAGATCCTAGGAAAAAATAATTAATAGACCTTTGAAGTGTGAAAGGCCAGCCTAATGCAATTATAGAGTCTTTGTGAAGTGTCAGGATTTTGGAATTATAAAATCACCCTGGATTGGCAGCAGTAATTACGGTGGGCAGAGGAGACAGTCTCTCACACCTTGGCTGATATTACCCATCAACAGCTCAGTTGTAAAAACTCTTTTTTTCCCCTCTCTGTAAGAGTGGAAAATATTTTGCCAGAAGAACCACCCTTGTGAGTGGTTTGCTCATAATTTCATACTTTGGTCTTCCATTAAGGGTTTGGTATTCTTAAAAGGATTAAAAAATGACTTAATGCCTGTCTTCCTGACCTGAAAAACAGAGAAAATAAAGTATAGCAGAGACATAGTAACGCTTTATTATGTTAACCTTTTGAAAACAGCTTCTGTCACCAGTGTGCTAATAACTGGCAGGCCTTCTTCATATTACATCTGACATGATCCAGGCCCAGACCCTGTTGTTTTTTTTAATGCTCTTTCATGTGATCATTTTCTCTGTAAATTCATGACTTATGGGAGATTTTAGTGCTGTGATCTTATCAGGCCGTACAGGTCTGGGCAAAGTCCCCTGAATAGGGATAAGTTATATTTTTATGGGATTAAATGGAGCAAAGGGACCGGGTAATACACTGTTAAGATTCATTTGAAGATTTGCTGTTGTGTCTGGGTTTAGGTCTTGTCATTAGGGTTTCCTAAGCTTTCCTGAGCACTGAGATGGTTTATGAATATGATTAATCAGCAACTTCAACATTTTACAGATAAAGTCGTGTTCAAGTGCGTGCCAGGGAAGAGTTAACTCATATTTTACTGTCTCATGTTGATGTTTGTATTTGAAATCATTTGATGTGAATCTGAAGATTCCCTCAGATTAGCTTGTTGACCGGGTGGACAAACAATACGCTTGTCCTCTTTATGATGACAAAGTTAAACTGGAACATCCTGACCTCAGACTGTGCTCTATTGATTAGTTGTTTAGCCTCTTCTATAAAAAGACCGGGAAGTACCTGAAGAAATCTTGAAGACGCCTCTTTTAGAAACTCAAAATTAAAGCTCAGAGATTTGGCTGCCTCACAAAGCTCACTGGTCGTGATAAAGCTGCATAGTTTTCATCCAGGCATTACTATTTATAAAAAAATCAGAGCAGAAAATGCAGGCGGTGTGTGTGTGTGTGTGTGTGTGTGTGTTTGTTGTACAGTAGCAGAGCAAACTGTCTTTATTGGACCTCTCAGTAGCGTGGCCTTGATAAGCTTTGTGGAATAATAATTAGTGCATCTGTTCTTGATACACAGACAGCCAGGTGATGTTTAAGTTTTTGTGCCAAGTATAATGGTGGGGCAAGTGATTCCATTAGCATCCATGATGGGTCTCCTGGGGTTATTCTGGACAGAAAATGTGTATACTGGCCTTTTTTCCCCCTCCTTTTTTTTAATGATCTTGATTTCTATTTCACCATGATGCAATCCAGAGGCTCTTTTTCCGTTCTGATCTGATGGTCCATATGCTTGGTTCAAGTGAGGCAAGCCAAACAGGCCTGATAAAAGTGACATTAAACCATCAGCAGAGAGGGGGGTGGGGTGGGGGTTCTGTCAGACTTCACCTCTCACACAGCGCCCACGTCCGCATCGTACAAATTACTGCTCAATTTGGCTGCAATCATGCTCTTAACATGGAGCTGGTTTGGAGAGGAGCTTTTCTAATTATGTGCAATCTGTAAAATATTGTTGTTGTGATTACAGTACAGACATCTGCCATAGCACAGAGTACATACAAAGTAGACATCAGCTAAGCTAAAAAGCCCAGAGGCGACTCTGGTTCCCGCCTTACCATGGTGCGGTTATGGATGTCACGTTGGGATATATGACAAGATCATAATTAAATTGATATAAAATTATGGTTAAGGAGAAAACAAACAGTGCTCAAAAAGGATTATTCAAACAGCTTTGGTGTTCGACTTTTCGTTTATTGTGACATAGAGAATAACCAATAACACCTTGTTTTCCAGAAATACAGAGAAAGTGAAGGAGCATGTCGGCATACCACATGAAAAGACTCCCACAGTATGGCGCTTTATCCGCGGGTGCTGTGATTAAACTTCGACACATTTCATTTCAGCAATCATATCAAGAAGAAGCACAGAGACAAGATCAAGAAATCCTAATTATAATTACAAAATTACACAGGGTACAACAAGGACACCCCGTTTAATAGTGATAATTACACACATAAAGGGCTAATAAGTAATATGGTATTGTGAGAAAGCACAGTGACTTTTGTCACTCCAGGGCTCTCCCATGAATGGCTGTGTGTGTGTGTGAGTGTGTGTGTATGTGTGTGTGTGTCCATGTATCTGTCTATACTGGAGTGTTCTTTTGCTCCTTCAGCTTCGAGTGCCCTGATCAAGAGAGGTTGAGTGAGCCACCACTGCCCCTCTAAAAAAAAAAAAAAAAAGAAGTCTTTGGCTCCATCTCGCCCTAGAAAAACTCCTCATCCACCCAAACCGCCACACGTGCCCTTTTCCTGTCTCCGTTTATTACACAGCCATGATCCTCTTAAGAAGGCTTCCTCTCCAGTGGAATACCATATGTTTTCAGTTAAGCCTAATTTCTTTTTCTCATCATTCAAGACTAGCGTTTGCCAAGCCAAAAGCATTGAGAAAGCCCGACTTCTCCCATTCTATTTCTTTTTTTTTTTTCCCTGACATGTCTCAGAATATTTCAAAACGCTGCGGTTTTAAATTAATTTACAGCCACAACAAAAGAGCTCAGCATTTTAATAGCATTGTAAGTAATTTTAAGTTAATTCAGTAACCTTTGAAATAGAGTTCACGCAGCCGCTAAATTGTGGTTGCTGTTGATGAACAGAGAGGTCACGCAGAGGGTTCTGGCTTTTTCATCACAGGATTAGAGGGATCACACGTCAAACTTGACATTTTTTATCAAATACCACTGAAACTGCATCTCAAAACGTGTCACTGATACACTTCAGACGGTGGAGGCCTAATTAAAAAAATAGTTTGGCTTGCAGTTTTAACTCCTTTTCCATAGTTACTAATGCCGTTTCTATAGCTGTGTAAAACGTTTATACAGCTGGATGTTGCAGTACTGTTTTTTTTGCAACAATGTAACAATTTCTATCATTTATGCGCTTCATTTTCATGAGTTGTTATGGCATTGACATTTTAGTGCACTGTTTAAAGTAAGTGCTAACTCAATAAATTTTAATTTTAATTAAATTATTTTGAGTCCGTTTGTCACCTGATTTATCATTTGAGATGTTGTATATCATGTCTACTCAGGTGTTGTGCAACAACTTGGATTATAAGATCAGTTTATACATTGTCAGTCAAATCTGTGGAGTATTGCAATGTATCTTGATAAGAATCGCATTGTGACCCATGTATTGTGATATGTATTGTATTGGTCTTTCCAAGGAAATTTTGTTTTTCTTTAAAAAGTGCAAAAACTGTTAGTGGAATGAGATAATCTCATTTGTTTCTAATGCTGGTTTTCAGAATTTTCTTGAATCAAGTGTCATTTTCTTGATCCTAGTGGGCTGATCTGCCTTATTCTGCCTCGTTTCAGCATGTTTATACTTGGTCACAGAAAAAATCCTGAAACAAGTGAAACTGCTTCAAAAACAAACAGGATTATTTCACCCCATTGGCAGATTTTTCCATTTGTTTAAAGAAGAACAAGATTTTAACACTAAGTATGACTTACTAAAATTAAAGTTTTTTTTTTTTTTTTTTTTACAGTGCAGCCCTAGCCATTTCTGAGAATAGACTGTTATGTACAGACTCAAACAAAGCTCAAAGCTTTTTTTTAAATCACTGAAGATGTCTTTTTAATGCAGGTAATTTGAGTGCATGGTCGGAGCTGCAAACTGAATTCTGCCTCGACAACAACACCAAAATTGCCAAAATCCTTAAGCTTATGATATATTATTTTGCTTGCACAGGGAGAACTCCTCATGATGCACACTGTTGAACATCTAAAAGTGGAGTGCAGCTAGTCATTAGTAACTGAGACCCATCTGCATTATTGGAGCTAAGCTTTGGACTTTTAACTCCAGTGCTCTTTACTCCCACAACAGCAACCAGTTCATTTCCTATGCAATATTTTATCCTTTTCACCCATTACTGCCCCGCAACCAACAACAAGATATAAGTGGTTTTCTTCATAATGTATTCAACAATATGAGAGCGTGGCTGTGGTGTCACCTCCTTTTTAGTGTGAATTTTTCCCCCACATTAAATGTAAGCTGTTATAGGGCCCAAAGGGGCTCAGCAGTCTATTTTCCAATGATGTTGTCAGCCATGTGGCTTACACCCCTGAGAGGTGAAGGTAATCAGCCTTTTCATCTCCAGAGGAGGGGCAACGCCGAGGTCCTACCTCACTCCATATTTTCCTCAGCCATCCTCAGTGCAAATCTTTACACTTTCTGCGCTGAATCTTTACACTCACGTGGGCTCATCCCTCTAATCATGGTTAGTATATTAAGATGTTTCTCTCGATTACCCTTTATATTATTTTTTTTAAAATAGTGCATGTATTACAGCGCTTACCACTTAATGTCCATATGGAAGGTCGAGAAGCTAACCTTCACTTTTGGAAGTACCAAGAATAATAATGCATCAAAAGCCCAGAAAAAATCCTCCAGATGGGTTTTAGGTCTGCCATTTAACTGACTTTTCTTTGTTGGATATAAGGCTGCAACCATACTGTAATTTTACTTATATTGTGCCTGGGGGATACTGGTATATTGAAGTTGTTCTGTTGTTTACCTTTTAGTCCCATTAGTTTCATCTGCTAGGAAACATCAATGGCAAAATGTTTTATCAAAGTGGGAAAATCTCAAAATCCTATTGCCATTATCAATTTCAGATGTATCAAACTACTGTAGAATCCAGACTTGTATTTGTTTTGTGCATATATGAATATGCTTTTATATTGTTGTTTTGAAGTGAATGAACATGGATGCAGCATTTAGGTGTAAGATCAAAACCCAGTTTAAGAAAAAGATCAAAACCACGAATGCCCTTATTAAAGAACAAATTTCTTATAAGGCTTTGAAATCCTTTCTCTTGCAAAGGCAGATCCACGTTTGCATTTCTTTTGTGTAGGTGTTGAAACAATTGCTCTGTTCTGTGCACCTCCCTAAAATAGCAGACGTACAGGGCTTGTAAGAAAATTAGTCAATTTAATTTCCTTGAGTAATGAAAATGTCATGCACCATTTAATAAAACTCCAAGAAAAAAGTCTGTGTTTCACACATTGGAGATAGCTCGGGCCCCATGGATTTGAAAGTTCGACAGTTGCCCCTTTTGATGTTTTCTCTGAGTTTTGTTTCTTTTTTCTTGATGTGATTTCAAATTACTCTCAACAGCTTGGATGTAAATATGAAAATGAGAGTTGTTTGGTCTCCCCCTGACAACCCTGAGCGCTGCTGGCTGAGGTAACCGATATCTCTTTCCCCTTTAAACTGCAAATTATTTTACGTTTATGAGTTTGTCTCATCTTCAAGGTCAAAAATGTAATTTTTGCTCTTTCAAAGGGTTATAACCTTAAAAGAGAACCTCCATCCTTGCTGATTAATGAGAGACTCCTGCATTTGATGTTTCAACGGTGACATTTTAAACTTTAAATATTTTATATGCATACCTATGAAAAAAATGAAGATATGCATTCATGTGGAATAAACGGTATTGCAGAGAAGAAAGGCTGGGCTGGGTATCATTTTAATAGAACAGTTAGAGTGCAATGGTTTTTCTTGGTGATTTTTATTTGAGGTTTTTATGTGTGCGCAAGCTGATTTAAAGGCACACTAAATCATTGGGGATGGGGAGTAGTGGATTATGCATTTAATCAAGGAGTAGGCCTTGGGAGAGTGGCTGGCCGAGTCACTAGGGCATCAGTGAGGGTTGGCTCTAACATGGGGCCTATCCTATTTGTTCCCTGCTATAATGGACCATTTTCACATCATTTGTAAGGAAAAAATGAAAGAGCCTGTGCTTCCATCCCAGCTATGCTCTCACTGCTGGCTGGACTACTGCCGCAAGGAATTTAATACAAAATGCCCCTATTTTTAGTGAGGAAAATCCAAAGTCACCTGGACATGATCTGCATGGCCAAGATCTTTCAGAAACTTTTTACTATCAGCACAGTATGTTACTGCAATCCATCTGTTATGTAGATATTCCCCCCATATGCAGTGATTTGCTTTGATTGAAGTCTGTATTCACAGTTGCTCTCACAGTGGGTTGCATCACTCAGTGTCGGCCTCATCTCTGACAACAGTAAA
Organism: Neoniphon sammara; assembly: GCA_900302535.1. Classification (NCBI taxonomy): domain Eukaryota; kingdom Metazoa; phylum Chordata; class Actinopteri; order Holocentriformes; family Holocentridae; genus Neoniphon; species Neoniphon sammara. Next base: position 17,239 of record OMKZ01022623.1, on the reverse strand, counting down.
GTATAGAGACGTGCTGACGCAACAATGCAAACTACTGTAGATTCCTGATTTAAAGCAGATAGTGATATAAATTGAGGCATTACAAGCCAAGAACCAGCTCTTTGAATCTCACAATACTTGCTGACTGGGAGAATTTGATTGCAGTGGTAACTGTGAAGCTAATATTGGGATCAAGAGGCCACTCTGGGGTAAAGATACGCTTTTGTTGCTTAAGTATATTTATGAAATTGGAATCAATCCAAACAGCATCACGTACTATGAAAGGCAGAAGATTTTTGGTGTGTAAATTTTATTTTTCTTTATTTACTTTTTTCTTTTTTGCACATTTCTCTTGTCACACTGGCTACGCCGACTGAAAGGTGATGCGAATTGCACAGCAGACTTTCCACAAATCTACAGTGTCTCCCTTGGTTTGTGTCATCAGCCTTATCACAACTCCCACAGTGTTCCCCATGAAATCGAAATATTCTGTCAGTGTTTCTGTCTTTAGACATGGACTGGCTCATGACTTCATGTTAAATGTTTTCATGGAGTAATGCGTTTTGCATATAGGACGTATGCAACTGTTTTAGTGTTGTATTTAATATGGGCCTCCTGTCAGCTCCGGGCAAGTTAGCATCAGTGTCTCCAAGATGTTCCCATTACCACCGGTTCTTTGAAAATTAATATGTGTGCTTAATGCTTGATGACTTGCTTTCCTACTGGCCAACAAAGCTTAATGTTTAATTTAAAAGCCACAGTGTGCTTTGTGTGTCAGAGCTGTGCAATTGTCTCAGGTCTTAATCAGGTTGGCAGCACACAAATCAGGAATGAATATAGAAAGCAAATGGAAAGTCATGGAAACACTGACGTTTAAGGTGCTACCCTCTATATTTATATGTGGAAAACTGCATGGGTATTTTTCTCATTATCACTTGTATAGTTAGACTGTGAGAGCCCCAGGGTTGCATTTCTAAAATGTGAAGAAACCCTTTTGCAGTCCTCCCATTCTCATATTACGCTTTGTCCTTGATTTGGTTGTCATTCATTGTAAGAAGGTAAATGTTTTCAGAAACAATAATTTGGCAAATTATGCAATTTAATTTCTCTTTAACGTGTGCAATACATCACCAGTATACTTCGCTGTGCAATTAGATGGGTGAAATATTTACCCAAAGTAGGATTTAAACAGGGACATGTTTTCTATAAGGGCATGGTTTGTTTTCTCCTCCTATTTGCTCCTGTGGGGGATTAATACTGTCAATCACATTGACTGGCACCTCTCAAATCACACCCTTGCAGCAAAGTGGCTGATTTTGTCAGGGAGAGAATGGCGTTATCGGTAGAACCTTGTTTGGAGACTCACAAAACCGCTAAACCCGCAATTCATGGGAGATCTGTTTACAATCTGCACCGGCCATTGACTGCTAAACAGCCCGCGCAGATCCATCCTGGGCCACTCCGAGGAGGAGAGGAGCAGAGCAATTACATCCTCAAACAGCAATCTGAGGCTAGGTCGGCATGCAAACAGACATCAAGTACACACACAAACACTGACAGATTCAGACACAAGCAATACGTTTGCTCAAGACTTTGTGGAGTCTTGTTAAGCTTTGTGTGTGAATATGTTTGGCCTGTCTAGTGTTACTCATGTACTGTGCAGTACAGTCATTTTGCTGACAGGTATATAATTTTACCTTTCTTGATTCTGAGGCAATGTAGAAAATCATAATGTAGATAATTGGGTATTATTTTATAGCTATAATGCAATGCAGCCTGACATTTTTATAAAGGGTTTTGCTTTTTGCAGGTGCACCATATTTCTTCAGTAGATACAAAGGTAATAGATGCTGACTTTTAAAGCAGATGTTTGGGTCATTTTGGATTACAAAACAAAAAAGGCAAATTTCCATCACCAGACTTTGTAATTTGACACTAAAAACACTCTGGCAGTGTGACAAGTTTGCATGTACATTTGACAAGATCCTAGTCAAATGATCCGTACCGCCTGCTGCTAAATCTGCTGAAGAAGACATGTAAGTGTTTTTACTGCATTTCACCATAATAGAATAACACACAGCTTGTACATGTGAGAAACAATATCCTACTTTGGTAAATTTTCACAACCTTTGCCGTTGTGGGATCCCCTGTCACCACCAGCATTCAGCCTTTTTTCACCAGCTCACAATAACGATAATCACAAGCAGACAAAATTACCTCCTGAAAACTGACGCAGAATGAGATAACATTACCTAGATTTACTTTTCCTTGTTTGTGGATGTATTAGTCATCCAATTTTTAGTCTGTTGTTGGTCTCAGAGTGAAAGAAAGAAACAGGTTTTGACTATCAGTCCCCATGTCAGTTATTATCAGTGTTCTCATTAAAAAGAATTGAATATATCTGTCACTTCATATGCTTTGTCATATGTGTATAGATTTTTTACAAGTTGCAGTTAATTTTTTCCACATTGCTTTGCCCTTCAGAATTGTGCAATAAAACAAAAATTACATCAGAATTTAGTTATTTTTCCCCTGAGCCATTAACAGTGATGCAGACATTCAGAATATGCCTTTATAGATTGCATTTAAGAGCATATTTGGATTCATATTGTGAGCCATCCTAGAGAAGATACATCGTATTTTCAAGTCCTTGCCAATTACCAACCCACTGCCTGACTTATAATTTTGAGTAAGAAAGGGAGATGTGAGCATGCTTTTCTACTGAGTCAGTGGATCTCTTGCAGAAGTGCTACAAGTTTGATAATGACTACTCTGGATTTGCCAATGGTCTTGTTACTTCCTCTTACTGTTTATAGCTGTGCTGCTCAAGTCAAAGTTGTCAATACTAATTTTACAGTTTATTTGAAATAGTCAACTGCTTTTTTCCTCCTGCATCTGGTTCTTATGTTTTATAAAATGTCGAGGTTTATGTCAACAACGGGCATCAAGACTCTAGTTGTTCAGAGAAAGTGCAGTCAGATATCAAACCCTGGACAGCTTCATCTTTATAGGGAGGTAACTTTGCAGATAGTATCCCAATGTTGTTCCTTGAACTAACATTGAGCCAAGCAGAGAGGTCTGTCTGTCTTACAAAGCAAGGCTAAAAGCTATAAAGATATCACAAGAGGATTAAAAGCATTAGGGGAGATGTCAGTGGATCATTTTATTTTGCCCACCCCACTTCTAGTCAGCATCTTTTTTTTCCGGTTGTTGTTAAAGGAGATATGGCCTTTTAATCCAAAGAGGCTGATTGTTGTTTTTACGGCCCCGGAAGTGTTTCTCGATTGGGATGCACTAAATCATCACCCCACTCAACAGTGTTATATGAAATGGCGAAAGGTTGTCCAATCGCGTACATGCTGTACATGTGCTTTCTTGTTCAGACAAAGCAACTACTCAAGTGTGGCAATGTATTTTCTTGATGGAGGCTTAAACACACCTACCTTGAACGCAGCGCCACTGTATTTCTGTCAGAGTTAGGGTCATAACTACATTTTTGACTGACTTACTCACCAGTGCATTATATCACTTATCTTACTAAAGCCTGGCAGATGTTTGACAGTTCCATCTCTTGCAGTATTTTTTAAATGGGATCTATCTAAGGCAAATAATTCCATGTAGTACCTTTTTAAGAAATAAAAGACGCGGTCCTATACGTTGCAGCCACATGCCACGCTGGGTGTCAGTCACGTTTTACGGTACTTGAAATGCAAGCCCTATACTGTATAGTGCTGTGGGCATAAAGCTTGAGGATGATGCAAACAGCAAAGTATATTGCTTCATCCATTAAAGGATTTTAATAGTTGAGTTACATTAGTGATTTTATTTTACAGTGATAAATACATCACTGATTGAAGGTTTTTCATGTCGGAGGTAAATTGCATCAGTCCGGCTTTTTGAGGAATTGGGATATAGAGAGGAGATGTGAAAGCTATAAAATCTGTCTGTATGTGACATTTAATGTGAGCATTACAGCTGTGTGAGTATAGATTTTTCACAGTATTGTTTTAAAAAGCAGTAATGAGTAATCAGAAAAGGGAATATAAGTGCTTCAATCTGAGCCTCTGCACATTTTATATGTAATCCTGCCTTAAGGTGAATGCTGTTTAGAGCCCAAAGTACTTGATAGACCATTTTGACTTACTGTAAACAGTGAACAACTGTTTATTACTGATACAAATAAACATAAAAACAATAATTTGATTTACTTTAAACAGATCCACAATAACAGCTTATTCTATGGAATTTCTTTATCCACCTTTTAGACCGACAGATTGCAGGGGATGACACTGGTTCTGCATAAGCTCTCGTCATGCTAAGACAAGACATGATACACTGTATGGCATGTCGATATACATTTCTCCTTTGTAAAATTAGAGAAAAAAAAATCTCACTATGTGCATGCGAGAATTTTTATCTGAATTTTGGTATTTAGGAGATTGAGAGTGAATGATGATATGTGACAATCAGTCACAGCAATTAGTGTTACTGTTAAGAAGCCTTTTTGTTTTCTCTCACCCATACAGAATGTCACAAATAAATCCTCACTTGCATTTGCATATTAATTGGATCTGAGACGTCAAGCATCTTTCATTAAGCAAAATGATCTGCATATTTGGAGACATAAAATAGTTTATTTCAATGTGGGAAAAGAAGTCATTGAAAATTGACCGCATATAGGATATAAACTTTGGCTGATCCATTAACCCTTTAGCCCCTGGCAGTAGATTGAATACAAAGCAACAACAGGCTGATTAACAATGGGATGATGTCTTCTCAGGCTCTAACAAAGCTAAGCCAAAAGCATTGAAATAAAGCTGCAGTTACTTCAAGTGCTTGTTAAAAGGTATCATTTGTCTTTTATATTATTTCCAGATTGTAAGAACAGCATTTAATCAATGAAATAAATGTGGGTCTTTTTTTCTCCTTGGAAAAGTCAAAAAGACAACAAATAGAATCAAATTATAGATTATATTTTTATTATAATGAGGTTATGTTGTGATTATATTTTGGGTTATTCTGTCATTCTGTATTAGGCTACATATTATTTTATTATTAGAGCTCATTTACAATATTAATATTGTATGTTGAAATCCCACAGAGCATATATGCATCCAGCAACTTAGAAAATATATAAATTTAGCAAAAATGATCCTCCTCAGCAATTTACCAGACTCAACTATGCCAAATTTTCGAGCTTGTAAAATTTGTTTTTGCATAAATCATACATATATTTGAATCAGCAATTTTGTTTATCTTCTTTTCGGATTAGGCCCTGTGGGAACTTATTGCCCAACCCCATGATTACCGAAATCCCCTGTGTCATCTGCAGTTGTCTTTCAAAGTTATGCTCAATAGCTCCAACTCTGCTCTGCTAATTACTGGAACAACCAACTTCCCTTGAAAGCATCATTTGAACATAATGTCCTATTGTCTCAAGATTGTGTACTTCTAGCGATAAAATTTTCTCTCTCTTAGTGTGCTCTGTTCTTCAAAAGTAAATAAAATCCCAGGACAATGTGAAATGCCAAACAAAGTGGACAAGGGGGGGGAAGATGTTGTTTGTCTGAAATCTTTGTGTGTCAGACACAACCGTGCTTTGTTTGCTGTGTCTGTTGGCCATTCTAAAGGGAAAATTGACATTGGTTGGTTCGATACGATTAAGGCACAGAGGCTGGTAATGGAAAGGCTGTGTATCGCGGGGTCTACATAGTTAGGGGCTAGACTTGTGAATAATTTGATTAGGTTGCAGGGGAATATATCTGGAGGATTATGTAAATGGCGGTGCCCCCATGCAGAATTCTTTTGAACTCTTCAGAACTCACATCTGCCGGGGTCGACAGCTAGACAGGACGGCTGCCTTCTTGTAGCCTGATTCCTCTGTGTTGGAGGAAAGTGTTTAAAGGTCATTTTCAGTACAAACAGACTTGTCCTGAAAGACCTCTCTATTCTGAAGAACTTCAATTTATTTTTTGTTGATGCCCATGCAATTATCATTTTCTTTGAGTCAACAATAGCTGAGCTTAGGACAATCATTGTTGTATACTAATTAGCTAGTCTGCGCGTGTGTGTGTGTCACCAGTAACCTCCTCCAAGTACTGGATATGTACACACTGGAATAGCTTTGACCTGTTTACACTATATTTTACGGTATATCTGCCTCTCCCTCTGCGCCTTCTGATTATGAGATTTTTCCCCCAAGCCTTATTTGGTGTATTTCTGGGTGGGGATGTGTTTGTGTTGAGCACTATGGCAACCAAAGTCAAGGTGACCAAGAGCATGTTGAACACATTAGATTACCAGAATAGAGGCAGGAGACAATGCAGTCAGCACAAAATAGCATTTATCTGCAGCCTGATTGTAGGGATTTCAGAGACCATCCCTGGGCTGGCTGTGGATTTATTGTCTCGGTGAGTCTGACCAGTGCGCTGGCTGAATACCCTTAACTGTGTGGAGGCAAAAACAAAAAAAAAGGGACCACTGCCTGTACAATACCTTCTGTATATATGCATGGACACACAGTCTGCAAACACCAAAAGCGGACAAGTGGTGAATGTTCTGGCTTTATATGGATACTGGTTGTTGGGTCAAGACAAACTTTTTGGTTCAGGTTCAGTGGTCCAAAATGTTGCTGTGATTTCTTAATCTTTTTTTTTCCCCTAGCGAGCAGAATCTGAGAAGCCTTGTCGAAATTTACTAGAGAGAATTTTACCCTTATTTGTTTTTCTGAAAGGTTGATACAGTGCAACAATGTTATCACTCCAATCGTACCATAATTCATATCTCATTTGTAAGGCATTTGAATTCCACTCAAACATGTTTTAACAGTGTTTTCAGTCTCTCCTCTCGCTCCCCCCTTCAGCCCTGTTGCGCTGTGCTGGGGGTGTTCAGGGCTTATTTGATCAATCTCCAAAACAGCTAAAATGCTCTAATTTTAGCAGCTGGTTTGAAATCTGGCAGCCTCTCGGCAGCACATGTTAAATAACACTGGTAACTTATGCTCGCCTGTGCGCCGCGGCTGCAAGTGTGTGTTCGGGCCTTCGGAGATGAAGTGTCGGGGACTGCTCTGCAGAAACTGAAGCAGCAATGCCAGCGCCGTAAAAACTTAATCACTTTGGCAGGCCGCGCAGTTGTGGGATTCAGTCTCGCTAAACAAAACATGAAAAAAGAAAATAAGCAGATTTTTACAGTGCTTAACCTCTTGGTTTACTGAAACTCCCTTCCACATGTGAACCCCTCTGCCCCCCCCCACTCCCATACTGCGATTGATATATGAAATATGGGGAATGTTTGAACTGTGCTTCTGTGTGCTCTGTGTGTTTTATAGACTTCTCAGTTTCCCCTCTCAGAAAAAGCTGAAGTTCTGAAATATTGACTGAAAATAAGCCTGAAAAACCTCCCACTTCCCCTCTTTCAGAATTTTTTTTTTTTTTCCCAAGGAATGCATGCAGGGCAGTAAGCGGTTGCTTTACTAACAGGAAGGATGATACAAGGACATACTGTAATTATGTTCAAAGATACAGATTCAGCTCAGTTTTTACTTGTAAAACTTGAGCAATCAGTTTTGGAATCTTAAAGAAACCTCTTTTGTGGTTGTCTTGTGCTATTGAAAGAGCCTGCTTTGCCCTGGCTTGTGACCACTTGTTGAAGGGGTTGGGAGTGATTTAGGGAGGGCAGCTGGATAACAGAGATTTTATTTATCTATTCTGAGAGCCCTTTATTTTTGCAAGCAGTTCTCAGCTTGCAGTTGCTGCTTTCATGACTTTGTGGCATATTTTCTGAATTGTGTGAAACAAGTATGACTAAAGGGAGGAACAGCTGAGAGGACAAATGTGTGGAAAAAAAGTCAAGAAAGTGGAAAATGCCAGAGATGTTAACCAGAGGGCAAGCTGGACTCGCTGGAAGTGCTGCTTCCTCCTGAAAGAAAGCACAAGGAAAAAAAAAGGGAAGGGAGAGCAGAACATCTCAGAAAAGGTCAGGGACTGGAACTTGAGGGAGATCTGTTAATGCTTTTTCACTTCACACAAACACAACATGCTGAATTTAACTTCTGAAGGCACTGGCGTATATTTACTTGTTTATGCATGCTATAAAATATGCTATATGGATTATTTTGACAGAGTAGGCATATTGGAGAACTTTATCAAAAAAAGTTCAGGATATAAAAAGCCACCAGAAATAGAAACTTCTTGTGTCGCTGCTTGATTATTTGACACTACTGTATGAAACCTCTCCAGGCATCTGAATATGTGATTGTGCTGTGCCGCTACGTGTGTGAGGATAGATATGGAGGCATTATTACCCAGGAGAGGTCAAGGGTCAAGCATTAAGCAAGCTGCCTGCTTAGATCCCTGCATCAGAGATTTCGCTCCGTTGGCCCAGGAAATACTCCTGTGCCTTGTCTAAATAATCAAGAAGTCCTTCAGCGTACAACTTTGAAAACTGATAAATAAACACAAGAGACTGAGATTAAGAGGAAGTGTCGGCGCAAGGAGCCCACAGTGCCAAACTGAAGATTTTTCCTCTTAATTATAAATCAACAGATTGGTGCGTTTTTGTTTTTTTTTTTTTCTTTTTGTTGTTGCTGTGAAGTTTGCAGGGCCTTGCTCAGGGACAGGAATACCCTGTTGGTCTCATGCTGTTACCTTTAGTCTAATTTTCTCTAAGTTTCATAACAATGTTATTTGACCTTCTACATAGGAACAGTTTGTTTTAACCTCATTCCTCTAAAAACTCCGGAAAACAATGGAGCAGGCATGGGGTAGGAAGTCACATCTCACCATATCAAAAAGAGATTAGAAACTGAAGAAAAGGCTAAAAACAATGTATGCATGAAAACAAAAGCAGTGGCAATGAAAAAAGAAAGCACTCATCAGTGCAGGCATTTTTTTTCCACTATGTGTTTGACAGAAATTGTTTTCACCAGCAGCAGTACCGTATGCATCCAAATCTCCAATCTAGTTGTGCTAATGAAAATTTAAACATGTTTGTCGAATTTTGTGTTACACATGCCTTACGCTAACTACATTGACACTATTTTCTGCCTCTGGATTTATGCACAAGCACACTGGTTTATATACTGTATGTACACGGTATATGCAGCAAATACAGCTGTCATTATTTTTTATTTATCGTTTGCAGTCCTTTTGCTCTGCAGGAGCTTCCTTGCGTCTGATGACTTGCCTACTGCTGGAATCTGTAAAGAGAGGCAAAGTGAGAGTGAGCATTATCACACATACTCAAAATAACCCAGATTTCAGCCAGTGCCTTATTAGGTAATGACTCCACAATTGGAAGGAAGTGAAAAAGAAATTTATTGACAGACCAGTGTTCCTGTGAGTCCAGGGACAGGACAGCATAACCTAAGATAGTGTGTTTGGACTATGGGCTTCATACTTTGAGGGGAATGAAAATAGCTCGCTTCAAGTTAGGCTTAATTGTATTAGTTTAGGTAAAATTACATGGGATTGACTATGTATAAGGCACACAGAGAGACATATTATGTCATTGCCTCAGGCTTATCGAAGCGCATCACCTGCCTGACTAATTGAATAACTTCCCACGTAATTGGTAGTGAAGCACAGTATTGAAGTCTTTCCTCCACAAGTCTCCGTCATACATTAGGACACTGTGGTACGAAGTTGCTCGACAGCCATGTAACAGTCTATCCGCAGTGTATATAGTGTTTACAGATGTTTGTGCATGTTTTGGTTATAAAAAATAGACTTAAATCAACAAGTTATGTTTGAAATGTGAATAAAAACAATACAAACTGCCAGTCTACTTACTCATGTTTCCACTTAGTAAAAAATAGCTATCTGTTCTACAATGTGCCTCCCTTGTTTTTTGTTCTATTTTTGACCTGATTGTCTCCCTAGAAAAGAGGACAAAAAAAACAAAAAACAACAACTGACAAACAGGCTCACTCTATGTGTGTGTGTGTGTGTGTGTGTGTGTTTGTGGTTGTGTGTGTGTATGTGTGATAGGGTGGGGTGTATGGCGTCACAAGTGCTCCAGTTTAGGAAAAGTGACACTTTGCCTTGAAAGACTCTTCAGGGCAGTTAGATAAGGAATTTAGTGGCTTTATCACAAATGCCACTATTTAATTTAAAAGGGTGAGGCACTTAGGATCTGGCACCGGCCTTTCAGTCTAGTGATAAATTTGCAAGAAAGTGGAAAAGATTGGAGCCTGAGAGCAGATTAGCTGGATACAAATATAGAAGTGACATTATGGTGGGTATTAGTCAGGTGCTCCTCTGAACAAGTGGCTGGTCCCTGATAGGCCTGAGAATGGAGCCTGGCTGCTGGCTGTGGGGCCTGTTTTCTGTTTTCTGGACAGACGGTGGTGCAAGATTATTTGAAGCACTGTGGCATGGGATGGTTTTATTTCTTTAAAAAGAAAAATACACCCCAAAATATTTCAACAATGTTGAAAAAAAAGGTGTTTTAGCAATGTACTTTATATTTTTGCACAAAGCACATTGCTGCATTGCTTTTGTGATGTTTGGTGGTGTATTTTTTTATTCCTTTATAACTGATCAAACATAGACGATATGACATCATGTTGAGATTTTTCCATAGCAGCTACAGTGGAGTTTCATGCAGTAGCAGAAAGTTATTTCAGTTATCTAAAACATCAATTGTATAAACATCAGGTTTTGACGTCAGTCCCTGTGAATACAACAGCAAAGACGTAACTTCTAGAGCTGTGCTTAAGTTCAACAATCACACATGGAGATATCCATCATAGAAGAGGCAGAGGTGTCAGTTTCAATAGATCGAATTGTAATGCAGCCACAAGACATGTTGATCATAGAAATGCCTCAGTGTTCACAAGCTTGTTGGCCAGCTAGTCAGTATGTAATAATGTACAGCACTTGGTTCAGTTTAGTACACAGTATTTAGCTCACAATGTAATAATATTATCGCAGCATTTTTAGCTAAATCTGATTGAAGACAAGTATGAGTGACTGGACTCTTTATTTCTTGGGGGAAACAAAAACAAAACTACAAACCACAAAGAGGGTGTCATATTAAGTTACGTTAAAGTGGAACTTTTACATAAATAAATTTTCAGCCACACTTCACAATTTCTACTGGAATTGTATGAATTAAATTAAAGCATGGCTAGTTACCTCTGATGATTTCACGACTTTTTTTTTTGCTTGTTTGTATGTTTTTTTGTTTTTTTTTGTTTTTTTTTTTTTTTTTTGCACATTAAGATCAAAAGGATAATTCCTTGAGCAGCCTGGAAGTGTACGAACTTTTGAAGTGACATTTAATTTACTGCCAGAAGAGGGAGACAAATCATAAGGAACTGTAAAATTCTGTATTACAGTTTTAAAATTAAAAAATTTTCAAGACTTTTTTTATTACTATTTCAAGCAAATTTAGAGTAATTTCTTACTAGAAAATCAGTACGAAGAGAAGCAGCTACATTTTTACTAGCCTTGCTTGCAGTATCTAGTGTTCAAACCACGCAAAAGAGAAATACTATTGCTTACATTACACTGTAGTTGAAACTGTGAACATTTTTTAACTCCTCTATGAATCTTGTCAAATTTTTATTAATTGTGAAACTGTATGACACAAACTTTGTTGCACTCCTATTAGCTAGCTATAATAGTAGTCAAAAGTGTATTTGAAGCAGAGGTAGGTGTGAGAGGCTTAGAGAAATGAGTATACCAAAAAAAAAAAATTTGAACACTTCATGACAAAATGACTCACAGAATGACCTGAACATCACAAATGTGTGATATCTAATAATATGCGATTGCCCAAGAGTGGATTTTTCCTTTAACTACACTTCGCATCTAGTTTCCCTTATTTCTTGAATCCTTCCCCTTGCGATCCTTGGCTATCTCAGTATGTGCTGCTGCCTCTGAATTTTTATCTCCATATTCCTCTGACCCTCTTACACACATCTCTATCTTGTTACTAAACCTTCCTCTTTTTCCATTTCTGTCCCCCTCCCTCTCTTCCTCTCTTCCTTTTTTCTTTTTGCAACAGTTGGTGTGTGTTCGTCTTGGCAGCGCTCCATGGCCTGTTTGATGTGGTTTCCAGAAGTCCTGAACTGCAGTCCCTGGCCACTCTTTCTGTCATCGGTAGACCTGCTGTCTCTTTAGCCTCCATTGACTCCTTTTAACCTCCTCCTACCTTCCTCACATTGAAGCAGCTGCTTTCCTTCCCACTACGCATTTCTGCATGGAAATGATCTGATTCCCATTATTTGGTAGTAAACTGGATTTCGCTGTGGGCTGCATGCACAAATTTACTACTGCAAACACACTGTTTTCTCCATTGCATCTTGCAGGCTCTGTTCCAGACAAATGAATAAAAATAAAAGAAAAAGCAACTGTTTTCCTTTTGAAAATATAAATCAGGGAAGCTTAATTTTATGGTTCGCTTAGTAGATCATGAGCCACCTAAGACTTGTAGAATTTCCCTTTCAATAATATGTAAACCTAGATCAAAGTTAATCAGCTCTCTTGAACCCATTTCTACCAGTGACCTCTACACGCTGTAATTTGAGTGATAGAGGAAGGGGGGAGAGGTAGAGCCAGCAAGACAGTGGCTTCAAAGAGGGCCTCGTAGAGGACAATCAGTGACCCTACATGGGCGCCTTTCCTGCATATACCAGCACGTTTAAAGGGAAACTGATAGGCAGGTGAAATATCTGCCACTTACAGAAAAGAGGCAGAGACTAGGGAGGGCAGACAGGACAGAATGGATATGGATTGGGTCACAAGGCTGACGAGGTCTTCCTAAGGAAATGAATATTCCTTGCAAAGTACACTTGGTGACACTTGGGTTGAAGGACACAGCACAAGAGCAAAGGGAATCCATTCCACACTTTTATTTGGCACACATGAGTATTGCATCAGTTTTTCTTTTTTTTTTTTCCCTCATCACATTATAACACCTCAAACGTTGTATTAGGTTGTTTATGGCCAGCATGTTATCCTACACTGTAAATCACTGCATTGTATACGGTGTAGTTCTTATACCTTTTTTTGTATTGTGATTGAATTACCATGTAGTAGTACCATGCATGAAAAAGCAGAGATGTAATTATTTTTATCTCAACTGTAGGGTTGAAACTGGGAAATGTGGGAGGTAATCAATAGGATTTAGTTTTTTTATACTGTGAAGTGCATATGTACAGTATCTGTTTCACCCTAGCAGTGGAGATATAATTATTGGGTGGACTTCCACTTTGTATCAAATGAAGGCGATGCGGTAGAGGCAGAGCTAAACATGCCCAGGGGGCCGGAGTGAAACCGGTGTCTCATTTTCAGGGGCAAACAAACACATACAGGGAGCAGACATGGCTGTCACATCTCCCTTAGCTCCCCTGTCACCCCTGAGGCCAGCGGGCAGGGGCAACCTCTGCCACGGAAATCTACATGTGCTCATGCAGGGACAGAAATATAGGACCAGACACACATGCACACCCGCCACCCGCAAGCTGTGCTGAGTCTGTCACAGCCGCGGCACAAACTTTCTCCGATGCTGTGAAAATATTCTCCGTTAAGCCCCAGACGTCCCTCTCGAGACGGTCGGTTTGACCTTCCAAGCTGAAAAGCAGCAGATTTAGCCCACAAACCTGGCTCCATTTTTAACGTCCCCAGATTGATCAGTGATTGTGCTGGCGCCGAGCAGCAGTATAGCTTTACATCGGCAAGGAGGAGGTTTAGAGGTTTTCAATAGTATTTCAGGATATCCTTGCTGCTGCTGCTGCAGTTTTTGGCAGACGAACAGCTGCCACCAGCATTAGTGTACAAGCAGACACTTCTGAATGTTCCCCAGCCCTGGCCTCATGTGTCACATGGACTCCGTCCAGCCGAGCCCAATTCCCATTCACATTGGCTGGATTTGTTGAAAGCAGTATGAGATCAACAATTTACAATATAATTGAGACTATCCTATCTTTTTGGTGTAAACTTAGGGACAATAATCTGGCCAATTTTGGTTGCCTCTGCGTTTCCTCTTGGTGGATCCCTCCGCCAACCTTTCTAATAATGTGAGATTTATTATCACAGATAAAAAGTGATTTATTGCATTTTTTTAAGTCATTCTTCGGACCAGGGGAAATTAGATATTTAGCCCTGCTGCTCATGATTTGACAACACTGCCTTGAATTCACTGAGATGTAAAATTAATTCTTGCAATTGTTTTCAATGGGACTTTCATGTTTGCCTTGCTCACTGTTAAAAATCTGAGAAAAATACAAATGATTGGGCTTGGCTCAGTAACTTCATTGTGCAGGGAAAAGAAAGCCAAACTGGACGGGGTTCAGTGGTTTTAGGTCTTTTGAGGGTTTGTGTGTCAGGATTTATGTATTTAATTATGCACTCATTCTCCTAATGTAAATGGAGAAAAAAAGGAAAATGGATAAAAAGCGCCATCAAGCCTATAAGCCTGTAGTTTCCCTCATACTTAAAGTTGGCCACAGTCACAGTTTAGCTCCCCTTGAACTGGGCTAATACTTGTCTATTCCGATTAGGATTAGTATGTGTTGCAGGGACTCAGAGACCCAGGACTCGTAATCTAATAAATCAAGATAAAAAACTCGGAGATTGGTTTACTGAGGACTCGGATTTACTGTTGGCCATCTCAGAGAGACAGGGATTAACACAGCATTTGGTGCTGCAGCTACACAACCCCAGTTTGTGCAGAGAGAGAGAGAGAGAGAGAGAAAGAGAGAGAGAGGGGGACGGAGGGCTGGAGGGAGGGAGAGGAGGAGAAGGGCTGGCTAGGGCTTTATATTGCCTAACAGACAGCAAGTTAAACTCACAGTGACAAGGTCAGGTTAGTCCTTGTACAAAAGGCTTTGTTCCATAGGCAGATTAAAGGTCTCTTTGACAGTTTTTACACTTTTGGATCATGTTGAACATGTTAGGAGTTAATCCTGTCTGCGAGGGGAAGAAGCCCTGTTGCTACAGGAGAGAGATAGGTGCAGAGGCTGCTCGGCATATATGCTCAATAAAAAGCACTGCACACAAAAAATTGTTCTGACTTCTTTAATGATTTTTTTTTTTTTTGCAATGTATACAGTACACGCACAGTACTAGTTGGTGATTCTTGTATTGCAGTAGTACTCTGTCATATCATCAAATATATAAAAACAAGGCATCCAAGTTTTACCTAATCTACTAGACATTTACATTTACATTTGATTCACTGAATGCTAACCAGTGTTCAGTAAATTTAAGCTTTGAAATGTTATTTTCCAGGGTGTGACACTTTACTCTTTATCAATAAATATTCACTGTCTCCTGCAGCCACAGACAATTGGAGGAAAAGTTTGTTCCACTGCTCAATTTGGGATTTCACCAGTGTACTGTATGTACAGTGAGACAGCCCCTTAACTTTCTGTGTGTAAGGATAAAATGTCTGGTTCAGAATCTCAAAAGCGTAATAGAAAATAAACATTTAGACCTCTCATTCATTGTCAGTGAAGCAGCTGATTGTACGCTGTATGCTGATTACCCTTTATATGCGACATTTTTATATGTCACAGTAAATGTGGGAAAACATGCACATTTACCAGCATGGTGGTAAACAAACATTTTCTGAGGTAAATACAGTCAATGTGTAGATTTCCCATTAATGTTAGGAGAAAACGCAAGTAGTTCACACTCCTAGTAGTTGTATCATACCAATGCCAATTACCAGTAGTTTATGCACAAGCCTACACATCACATTTCTATCAATTTGTAAAAAACAAAAACAAAAAGAATCTGCACAACATACTTTGTTCTCAGTTACGGCTGTGTTTTGCAAGAATTTGTCTTGAACATTATTCCATGAGGGCAATAATTTGATCATAAAGCTCTGCAACAATAAATACTGTTCAGTCTATATCCTAATTTGTTTAATGCATCTAAAAACCCTTAAGTGCACAACTGTGACTTAGGACAGTGCACACAATGCACAGTCATTGTGTCGGGGCAGTTAGGGACTGTGAGAGAGCCCAGCGCAACAGTGACAAGTGCTTTCCGCTCACATTAACCAGGTCTGTAGTACATGTGCTAATTTACCAGCATGCATTTACAGTTTTCTCACATTTACCATAACATGTGCATGTAATGTACAGTATAGCATCATTTGATAATTTAAGGAAAGTCAGTGTGAATAATTGAAGTAAAATGTATCAGTATATCAAACATATAT
This sequence comes from Neoniphon sammara, assembly GCA_900302535.1. NCBI lineage: Eukaryota > Metazoa > Chordata > Actinopteri > Holocentriformes > Holocentridae > Neoniphon > Neoniphon sammara. The sequence goes on along the minus strand of OMKZ01022623.1, from coordinate 1,084 downwards.
TTAAATATAAACAAACAAAAGAAACAAGACATTATCAGCAAATTTCATTTCATCTTTTGGCATTGAGTCCCTGCAAATTCCTCTTTCAGTAAATTAAAGTCAAAGGCAGCCTCATCTCCTACTCCTTTTTGATGGCAGTTATCAGCTTAAGGCCCTCATATTAGATTTTTGGTACTCTGATTTTTAGCATTGGGGGAGAGTTGCTTATGTTCACAAATGCAGAGGGGACTGCCCACCTCAATAATAATAACATACCTGATTTTTTTTTTCAGTAGCAGTGTCATTTAATATTAAATCAAGTTAAGTCACCTAGATCTGTGAGTTGTAAGGTTGATTGAATCTTGCATATGTTGCTCTCTCTGAATTATTGAAGTGGATATGATGCCGAGACTTTCTATCTTTGGTTCACACATTTTTTTATTCAAACATGATAGCTAAATTGATTATTAATGATACTTATGAACATTTTGTGAGTCATAAGTATTAATTGGCGTACGTAAATATTAAGTCTACACAGATACAGTGTAAGGTTTAGTTTGTGGCTTGACTCAGATTTGAAGCATTATCTATCTGTGGCAATTTCCGTGCAGCTCATTTTCTGCTATGCATTTTTCTGAGACTTGACTAAAATAGCATCGCGACCTGAAATTTGAGCCCTTTCTGTTTTCTCCCTCATGTTGGGGTTTTCAGATACACTTTTACAGATCAAATGTGCAATGCTCTTTCATCTGCTTTCTTGACTTGTAAAGCAAGCAAACACAGAAAATTTTGTTTGTGCATGCACAGATAAAGGAAAATCCTAGCAACACATCCCGGCTTGTGCAAAAGAGGCCTTTTCTCTCTTTCTGAGGGAACTGTTAGCAATATCACCGGGCAATTAGCAAGGAAACGAGAGAGAAATGGAGAAGCCAATTACTTCTGTGAGTTAGCTAAAGGCCATTTTAAACTGTGTGCCCATGACATAATAATGTTTATGGTAAATATTATAGTTGGAGACGGTGAGTGCATGGCGTGAGAGGCAGGGAAAAAAAGGCATCAATCTCAGATCGAGAATAATTTATTAAGATCTGAGATGCGGCAATTA
>OMKZ01022620.1:0-28157 GCA_900302535.1 Neoniphon sammara | reverse complement strand
AGGAAATTTGTTCAGAGAGAGGCAAGAAAAGCCTCTTTCCTGTCTACCCTGAGATGTACTTAGTGATGTTCGCTTATGATCTGTAAGTAACAGATATCTCTCCCCAAACATGCCGTCCTGTACTCATGCTACAGGATCCATCTGTGATGTGTCTGCAGTTAGTCCAGAAATAGCACCCCAGGGACGCGCACACTCCTCAGGCCTCCTACGGGACCTTTTAAGCTGCACTGATACTGATAAAAGCCCCCACAAATCTGGCCCCCAGATACCGGGGCCATTAATTAAGGTAATTAGGCCCTGGTCAGCAATTAGTAACCACAGATTGCTTTTAGCAGCAGCCCAGGCATCCCCGATGGTCAGGGGGTTTGGTTCCATACCATCTGCTGACAAATGTCACCACAGACTCTTTGGTTTCACACACAGGGAACTGGAGAACCATGTTTAATAATGACCTTTGTGTGATCCAGGCTGGCTCCTGAGACTCCCACCGCCTCTTTGTGCACGATCACTTTGTTCCTCCTACTTCACGCTTCTTTCTCTTTCAAACATGGCAGACTTAGCCCTATGAAAATCCATACGTGTTGTACCAGACCGCAGTGGGAAAAGGAAACATTCACTGCTCAGGGTATTGATCAAAATTAGAAAATCTGGGCTGAGTATAAGTGCTATTGATTACTAGATAATGCTGCATTGACTTGCTTGTATTATTAAGTCAATAACAGTTCTGTATTGGTAATGCTGGTTTACATTCAGAATCAGACAGTATATACAGTCACATTGACAATTATGATATATTTTAATGACACTGTCTCTTCTTTTCAATTAATCTTAGAACGCAACAAAAATCCGCTCAAAGAAAGCATTTTTTATACTGAAGTCAATTTTATATTTATATGTGCAATGTTAATTTGTTTATGCAGATTTGTCTACATTTTATCTGTAGCACATAATAAATTAAAAGTGATGTAACCTTTCATGAAATACAGTATATTTTTGTTATTAAAGCCCTTGTGATGTGTGCACTTCATAGAAAAACAACAGAGAAGCAAAGACCTACTGAATAAATGTAAGAACCACTCAGTAACCGATGAAGTTCTTTTGCCATACATTTCAAACCTGGACCCAATAGATTTTAATGCTGTAGCAACTAATATCAAAATACAGTAGTGTGTGTATTTCATCCTCTGGCAAAGTGTGTGTTATGGGGTGCTCTGAGTAGAACGGACTGATAAAAATAGGCTGAATACACACATTCAACCTTAGAGGACAGATCATGCAATAACTCACATTACCGGGGAATGGGAAATAAAGGATGCGGCTGTGCTACTTTACACAATTCTACATTTGAGGCAATCTGTGATAACACCATTTTCATTCCAGTTCAGTCCCATAAAATTACCATTAACATTACAACTCATGCAGAACACAGATAAATGTAAAATGTCACCCAATTCTGCCAGGCGGGAATTCCAGTTCCACAAGATTACCATCTCTGTCTGCTCTCTCCCACTGCACCTTGTCTAATATTTCATTTACAACATTTCATAAGTTCATTTTCCCCTCACTGACCATGTAAATCACAAATCAATTTTCATTTAAAATGCTTGACTACAGATTGTTCCTGAAAGCTTCTGAATTGCGCCTCAGCAATATGGCAGACCTTTAATGTGAGGGGAGCAAATCTTTTGGAAACCGTCTGGCCGGAAAGCAGGAAAAAGAGTGAGATGTAATTCTACAAAACAACTCCAGGCCAAGTGGTCAAGTCATTTACAAGACATATTATACAAGTGTTGAAATACCATGAAAACAATACACAAATAACATAACCTGTTATGTATCATAAATGATATATCCATTGCAGCCTCATTTCTTGAAGCTTCAGACTTACAGTATGATCGACTGGTTTACTCAGTGGGAACAGTAAGCAAATCACATGTCATTCAATCATGAAATGATAAATATTGATGAAACTGTAAAGAATTTCAATGGTCAGAAGATCTCATTCTACTTCTGTTCCCAACAGGTTTGCATTATTTAAAACTTTTATTACGGTGGAACCACATTCCTTGAAATATTATGCAATGGTAAACTGTGAATTTTATCGTATGGACACAATATGCATGCTTTGGGAATAAAAACTTGATTGCACTAGTGAGAGGGTTATTTTTTGTTCTAACTTAGAAGCTGATATATGAGAGCCAGTTGGAGTAAAACAGAAAAGAATGGTTCTGCTTATTCATATAATTGGAAACTTGAGTGAAAATCACAGATTATGTTGGAAATCAGTCAACTTCTAACTTAGGAAAATGTATTTTGCTTCTACACGGTGCTTTATTTTCATCATAAATCCCTGATTTTAGGATATACTGCAAAAAATCTCCATCTTAACAAGTCATTTTGTCTTATATTCAGTCTTAAAAATCTTGTTTTTCTTCAAACAAGTGAAAAAATCTCCCAAAAGGATGAGATAATTCCACTTGTTTCCAAGGCAGTTTCACTTGTTTCAGGAATTTTTCCGGGAACAAGTATAAATACGTTGAAACGAGGCAGAATAAGGCAGATCAGCTCACTAGTATCAAGAAAATGACACTTGATTCAAGAAAAAAACAAACGGATTAGCAGTGAAAAGAAGTGGGATTATCTCATACTACTGGCAGATTTTTTCACGCATGAGAAAAGCAAAATTTCAGCACTGAATATGAAACTAAATGACTCATTAAGATTGTTTTTAAATAAACACATCACAACCTCAGCATACACAGTGAAAATAAACCATCTAACGTGGAGAAACTGTTGTGCAGACTGGATGTTTACAGCTGCATGTTTGCAAAATGTCTCCCTCAGAGTTTAACAGTGAGGGCAGATGTCAGGGTTTTCTGTGGTGGAGCAGACACAGCCATGTCTGATTAACAACATTATTGTCCTCCTCCTCCTCCTCCTCTGCACCACCATAAGGAGTCACCCCCCTCTTCTTCCTATCTATCTTAGGCTCCGGCAGTGTCCTGTCCTGCGGCACGGCTGAGCCAGAGTGACACTGCCACCGTCCACACCACAAACGTGTCAGTAGGTTAAGACAAACAACGCTATCTCACCAGACAGAAAACAAAAATCTAAGAATACATACAAAAAAAATGTATTGTATACCCAAATGTACTGCGCATCATTTGTATTGTCATTGTTGCACAATTATGAAATACATGTAACCGAAAATCAGAACAAATCATTAACATGTTTGCAACAAGTGAAACACCAGGGGGTAAAATTTACTTACATCTCGACTTCAAAACAGACATCAGAGTTTAAATCATGAGTCTCAAGGGACTGTGACTGTGTGTTCGTATGCCCACGTGCACATACAGTATGCCTGTGCACGAGATGGAGTGAAAATGTGCGTGTTTGATTCTAACCTTTTGAACGCTCCTCTGTACATTTTGATTGGTGAGTTATTTTTTTTTCCCCTGAACTGTCACACAGGCAGTAACCCTGCACGTTTCCAAGCTGCTTATTGAAGACAAACAATAAACCACTGGCAGATATCAATGGCAGAGATGAGAACCCGGGTGCCATATCTGCTGGGATTGCCTGGCGAACCTGCCTGTGCCTGCGCTTCATCTCCAGCAGCACCTCTCACTCTCAATTATTTGGCTGCTGTCACAACAAATCAATCAAATTACTGCTCCAGGACTGTGTGCAGCTGCTCCTATTGCATCGCTAGTTGCATTAGCTTTGAAATGTATGAGGTCTACATTTTATCACTGTTATTTATTTAATGCAACTCTCTCCCCTGCGAGTCATCTTACAACCACAGCGAAGTTAAATCATTAAAGGACGATGTGGAATACATACTGCTTGAGAACACTTCAAATTAAACAGCAATGGGGGAAAAAGGATGAGTTTGGCCTCTATTGTGTTTTAGATTGCAGATGTTGATGTGAGGAAATGTGCACTGCTGTCCAAATGTACATGATCCTTCACTGATAACCAGGGGCCGGGTGCTATATTGATATTCTATCAATATCATGATGAGACTAGATACCGAATTTTCTATATGTGGCATGAGTGTTGTCTTTTCCTGGTTTCAAAGGCTGCATTACAGTGAAGGGATGCAATTTTAAAATGAAATCTGAATATCAAAGCCACTTCACTAATGATTATTTATCAAAAATATCTTGTCTTATGAAAGGCTACAGTATCGTCACAATATCAATATTGAGGTATTCGGTCCAAGGTATCGTGATATTTCATTTTGTCCATATTGCCCAGCCTTGTACACAACAGCTTACCTCCATCTCAGCCCAAACTGATTCAACAAACATACACATAAGGGACAAAAAAAAAAAAAAAAAAAAAAAAAAAAAAAAAGATCAAACAGTGTGGCTATAAGCCTCGACAACAAGCCTGTAAAGAATGTTTGAAATTCACTGACTGTGCCAATAATGTAATGGGCAAGAGACACAGAGGCATTCCCACAGCAGACAGGGGTTAAGTCAGCGGCCTGGCCCGGTGAGCTAACCTCTTAAAGGAGCAGCAGTCAGCTGAGGCAGAAGAGATGGAGTCTGACATGTCTAACTAGTGAGGAAACATTTGGCTCTTCCCCCTGGAGCCCACCCTTTGGTGGTGTAATGAGCGGAGTGATTTCCCTAATTTGTATCATGCTAACACCCACGACCTGCGAACGATACCGCCGAGCGTTTTCATCAAAACGGCAGACATGCCTTTGATTGGTACTGACACTGGGTCTCATTACTGCAGGTGAGTGGGATGCCGACCTTTATCAGGATCCTTGAGTGCTGTTTCGTGTTTCCTGTGGACGAGTACAGAGGAACAATGCGCTCACCTCACCATTAGAACTCAGCTCTCTGATGTGATGCGCTGCCTGGCTTTTTGCTGAGAGCAAATATGATGGGATATGCTTATTAATATAAAAGAGCTCCAGTAAACTAGCTTCTTGCATTACCTGTGAGTGAGTCATAGAGAACAGCAGGAGACAGATCAGACTTTGTTCTGCTTCCTCCCATTGAGTATTACATGTGCAGTGCTTTGATACAACTAGTTTTACAAGTATGGTAATAATGCTTTGCTTGTTATAAAATCATGTGAAATGAAAAACTATTAACGGTGCAGCAAAAAGTTAGCGTGCTGCACAGCGTATCTAACAAAAAATGCATACACGTTTTGTTCCTGCATCAGTCACGTATATATACATCTGAAATTGTGAAAATCATATATGATTTTTTTTATTCATATGAGCTGTCATATTTACAGACCTCTAGCATGACCCAACCTAGTTTTTGCCTCTGTGAAGTCAGCTAGAATTGTGTGCACTCTGTCACAAAAGATAACTTTCTCCCTTGTTTAGTTTCATTGGGAATTTGTTTTTACTGCATGTTTGCAGGCATAAATCATTCTGACAAATAACCAGTTACACTGGTGCCTGTGTTTACCGAGTCTGCCACAAGATGCTGCTCGGTTTTATTTAAGCAACCGCTCCAACTTTACAGCACAACCCCATTACAGTGATAGTTATTCATCACAGTCTGCGAGCTGCCCTCCTAAAGCTCACGCCTCTCTAGTTTGTCCCCTTCCATCAACACTCATTCTTACAGAAGGATGTTTGATTAAAGATGTGGCGCATGATCAAAAAGTGTGATCAAAGATGCTTAATGGCAGCTTTCTGGCTCTCATTTTCTCTGGTTATCTCATTTCTCTCATTAAGACTGCTTGTGAAAATCTAGCTAATGCAGTATGCAAGAACAATGTGGATAGAAATCCTTAGTCCTGGTACAGCATACCTTACTTAAATATTACGTTTCATCTGTTTGTAAAAGCCTAAGGACGAGACTTATGTAAACTATACTATTCATCCACCCTCAAAATCCCATTCCCCAAGACAAACAGCCTTATTAGCTGGTCATTAGCCGCCTCATTACATTTAAATACAGCCATTGCCTGGGTTCCTCCTGGAGTCTCATTACTGTGCCTCGCAGTTGTCTGTGTCTGATCTGACGCTAATTAGCTAGCAGCGTGAGTGCTGTAAAACACACTTGCTCCTGAGGTCGTGAAATGAGCTGACTGGTCCCCGGCGACAGCGAGGCGCTGTATTATATGTGTGATTAATCAGGCCTGGGAACCCAGGGGGCTTGGGAGGGGAAGTGAGGGGGGCGTGGGGGCAGAGGCCAGAGTTGCAGTTGTCTGACAGAGGTGCTGTGCCAGCAGGCCTCATTCAGCAGAGCTGTGATGAACTCAGACAGGGGAGAGTGGAGGAGCGCCGCGTGGCCAGAGGGGCCCGGACACAGTCAAGACATTTAGCTTCACTCGTGACTTGTGTCACTTTCTCTCCATGGAGGTCCCTTCAATGCATCCCCTTCAGATAAGAGGACGTGTGAACAGGCAGTCTGTCAGTCCACACGCTCAAAAAAGATCTGCCACAGAGGCATTTCTCCAAAACAGTTTTTTCCCTCGCTTTCATCGACGGGGAATTATATCAGGACATTGAATATCAGAGTGTCTGTTGGTTGGTTAGAGAGTAGACAATGAGGATGACTGAGAGGTGTTTGTTTTGTTCTCTCGACATCCTGACAATGTGTTTGTCGATCAGTTATCACTGTGGGCCTCTGGGTTGTCCCTCACACACTGGAAGGAAGATCTGTTGAAGTGTGAGGCAGACGGGCCTGCTGGGCCCATTATCGTCCACCAGTGACGGATACATTGAAGGGCTTGGCTGGCTAGATGTGGGTTTATTAAAAGCTCTGCCCACAGCGATGGGTGCTGTTATTTATGCATGTTTGTGTCCATTAGGCTTCTACCTCCACATTTCCTCACTCAGGGCATCTGTCCATCCATTTCCCCACATGAAGGGAGCCTCTGCACTTTGTGCTGCACCGGCATTATTGTAATCTCCATCCAAAAAACACACTGCTTTACATGTAGCCTGGCATCTTTTTACATTAGTGAGGCTCTCTCATCCAAGATTTATGACTGACGGTTTCCCCATCCATCCCTCAATCTAATGGTATAAAAGAGACAATGTTTTAAACATTAAAATGAAAACCATTTACAACTATGATCAAAAGAGAACACTTGGGCATTAAAGTTTAAAAGGCAAGGATAAGTACAGCCATGTGGATGGACAGATGAGGTGGAAAAGAGATAAAAAAGTGGAGTACAGTGCACTCTTATGCACAGGAAAGAGGCATAAAGTGCTTTTGCACTGCACTGCAAAACGTTGACCTGTAATTAATATGGCTGTTCCTCAGGGTGACTTGAGGATTGCGGGTTTTTGGGATACAAATCCCGAAAGAATTCTTACCTGTTCAGAGGCTCTGTAAGGCGTTTTTATTTAGAAAAAAAAACAAAACTGTGTGGCATGTCAAACAATGCACACACAACAAACACTTGGGTGATTGTTAAAGTTGCTCTGATCTTGTTTGGGAGTAATATTTGTCATGTTTATTACAAACTGTCACTGGTCCAAGAAGGGTAAATATGACATCTCATGTTCTGTGAATCCTGTTCACTATTTTACCTTTACAAAATAGACAAGTCAAAAAAATTGGGATGTGTTGGTTTTTGTGTACCAGTAAAGAAGGTTTATTAGCATAATCCTTGGCAAAAATCAACGACATGTTATTAGAACAATCATTTCTTCTTCTGTTCTACTTTTTCCTATTCATGCACCTCGGTTGTTGAGTTTTTCATGTCAATCCTACGCAAGTGAATTAAGGGTCTTGTTGAAATACTGTACTGGCGTGATATACATGCTCCCTCTGTCTCTCCCTGTCCTAGATATGAGTCTTACTCTAGCTGGCCTTTGTTCCAGCATGGCCGTCTTACCTTGCAGGTTCTGGAGGGGGAGAGTCATGATGCCCCCTGCAGCAGCAGCAGCCACCAGGCTCTGGATGTTGGCCGTAGGGAGGGAGAGGACGAGGCCCTGCTGCCCTCCCAGGTGTCCACCTGCATTGAAGGGGATGAGGATGGGCTGGTTCATGCCTGGCGCCGCCCCGGACATCACACCACCTACTGTGTTGGCCAGCTGCTGGGCCACCAGGAGAGACTGGAGCACACACACAGACAGAAACACACACACACACACACACACACACACACACACACACACATGCAAAGCATCATAGGTTATGGCCATCTAGATTTCCGGTACATAGTCATGACGAATAGTTTACTATTTTAAACAGTTTACCACAACAATGTAATCTGACTCAGTAACGTATTCTGATTACTTTCAGTTATTTTTAGGTTACTTTGCCATATTAATGCCATGCAAATTGCCATGTAATGGTGCAGAGAAGCAAGAGTGAAAAATGACAAACTTCATGAAATTTAATTCAGGCTTGCATGCTAACTGTTCTTCAGTGCTACATTTTATGAAAACACAGACCATTATTGAAAGAGGTTTTTCACTCTCACTTAAGTGATTTTTAAAACATTTTTACAAGTATCTGACACAAGAACATATTAATATTTTACATAACACAGCAGAATACAGTTACATTTTTTGTATTTAGACTTCATAACGGCCATTCTGCATGCATTAATACTGCAGAAGACTTGTTTTACAGAGGTAAACTATTCCAGATTGATGGCATCATATTTCATTGATGAATAGACACACTGTTTTATATCCTGGGGAACAAATTGAGATAAGCCAAGAGGAATCAATGGACGGATAAGGTCAGCACACCCATATAGTAAAGCAGATGTCACTGAAGTGTCTGAATCACTAATCAATGTGTTTTGATGAATGCAGTTGTTTTGCTGCTGATTTCTGTGCTTTGCTGTGTCACAGACTGACAGTCAAAACACGGTGCTGTTGGTACTGAAAGAGATCAAATCCAGTCCTCGTGAAAAAGCTGAGTTTTTTTTTTCTTTTACCGAGATACAGAGTGATTTGTGCTTCATCTCACTGAACAAACCTCTGGTACCACAGAAATGTGCCTGAAATACAGAGTGCTTTCTGAAAAAAAAAAAAAAAAAAAAGAAAAGTATCAGCACTTTACTCTTTTGGTGGGGGATACAACACATCACTCAAGTCTCTTCATGTATCCATTCATTCATATTAGTTAAAGTGGAATCTGTGCAGTCATACCCATAGAGGAAAAGATATGTTATCAGAAGTATCGCTCTGAGATATTTTGCACAGTAGAAGATCTCTTCAAATGTATTTTCCGATGAAGTGGGTTTGGAAATACACCAACACATTTTTCATCGAGAGCTTTGAGCCAGAAGTAGGAAGGTTTATATCATGGCTGAAACCCTTGAATATAGACGGATTGACATCTTAAATTTCATTCACTCTGATAAAACCTTTTACAAATTATGTCAGCGTTTTTGAGAGGAAATACTGCAGATGTTGCAAAATATTATGAAATTAATGCTTTAACATAGTGATGAATTGTTTGGAGTAAACTGACAATAACAGCATGTTGTCAGGTTGTGTTGCAGCCCATAGTAAACCTGCCTTAAGACATTGCAAGGTAAGCCTGGCTGCACTGTGACCGCAGTGTTGACTCCTCCACCGTGACCTAAGCCCACAAGCCTTTAACTCCAATTGTCAGCTATCTGCTTCTGTTTTGCATGGTGTGTGTCTGCAGCTTGCGCGGGATGCAGTGGGGGCCGGCTGGTGCGAAGATGCCACCATACTCCCAGGCCTGGTGCTCCTAGGTGACAGGCGTGTCACTATGATAACCCTGCATGGTGCAGAACGCCACCGCCCGCTCCGACATACATGCAATCACAGTTTAAGAAATGTGAGGTTACGTGGGTTTAAAGCCACGAGACCTGGAGAAATCTCAGGTTGAAACACTCGCACTCAAAGACAAAGGAATATCTGTCTATGCCGTTAAAAGTAACAAACAGGAGTCTGGAGAGGTGATTGTTTCTGGCAGTAGTAATCATATGTATAGGATTCCTCTTTCTCAACATTTGCTTTGATACGCAACAACAGTGCGTAAAAAATGACAACAGCTGACGGCTTTGAGAACATTCAAAATGACATTTGCCATTAACTTTAAAAAATGAATTAATAATTCGAGAGCTCAAAGAATCCTCAAAGGACAATAACAAAGGCGACCCGTTTGTCAGCTGCAAGTGACATATGTTTAATCTTGCTTTTTAAACTAAATTTAATCTGGAATTGAAGCAGCAAATAATCAAAGACACTCTGAACATTTCATCTCTGAGTCAAACCAAATGAGATTGCCAGGCTTGACACCGTAGACAGCCTTACAAAGAGGAGAATAACATTAAAAGACAATTCTGCAATTATCAGATGCAGGCCTGATTTATTTATCATTACAGACAGCTTTGGAGAATCAGGCAGCTGTTAGGCACAGAGAAAGCAACGCACTTTGGGATCTTCAAGCATGCAAAGATCTCTCGGTCTTTAGGCTGTTTGCTGTGCCAGTTTAGGACTGATTAAAATCTCCATCTGTGATACGAACACCACGCATATACACGTGAAAATGCGAGATAAGAATACATTCAGCCTGCATAGAATTTGACTCAACTCTGCAGCCACAAAACAGGCAATGATGCAATTTAGAGCATCAATACAGCTTTTGCTAAGACAGAGAGGAGAATTCCCAGTCATATTCATCTAGGTGTATGAGTAATTCACTTTCTCTCTTTCTTACGATACTCTCTCTCTATCCACTGTATCTCTATCTCTCTTTCTCTTTCTCTCTCCACCCCCCTTCTCTCCATAGGTGCAGTTGGAAATGCTGTACAGTGCTTGGCAGGCCTGACAGCTGAGCGTTGAGAAGTGGTCTCCTAGGGGCCACACAGACGCACATACAGGGTGTGTGTTGGGCTCTGGATGGGGAAGCAGCCCGGCTCAGGACTGGATGTGGTACCCAGCCTCTCTGCCCATCAGGGGAGAATAGGCCCTTCTATCTGCCTGGCAGCTCTGGCACTGAGAAATTGCCCATAATCACCCAGATAGCAGACTTTTGTCATCCTAACTGCGAGTGGGAAACAGAAGGAAGGTGGATTCATGTTGGGTAAACTACCATCGGATAATGGTTGTTCGAACAATATCCGGCTCTGGAGCGAGAATCTATCAAAACATATTGATCCGGGAACAAGAGAATTGGGTATGGCATGCGGAGCGCCTTTGTTTCTGAAAAGTGTTAGCTTCACAGAGACTGTACTGACAGCATTAATATATTAGATGGTGACTGTTGAGGGAGAAGCCTGCTGAGGCTCAGACTCTAACCGCTGGCTGCTTGAGATGCTTTTATTCCTTTTGTGTGCATTTCTTATCTATTACCAAAACAGTGGATTTGAACAGCAAACGTATTTATAATGAGCAAAGTGCTTTTAATTAGCCTCATTCTTTATTTTGACTCGCCAGAGAAGAAGAGTGACTCATTCTTCGGGGAGTTCACACTCTAAAAACCTGCCTGACAAAAGCAAACGGCTCTCCTCCCCTCACATTTCCCTCTTTTGTTTATCCTGATGAGGACTGACTGTCATTGAGTAACACTGAGTGCTGGGAGAATGACCTTATTAGAGAGGGTGTTGAAGGAAACCTGACGCTATGTGTGTGTGCGCGTGTGTGTGTGCATGCTGAGTGGTGACACTGAGCAACACTAATGAGATAGATGTTCATTAAACATCGCTGAGCCACCAGCCCAATAAATCCAATCAGATAGGACAATGCCTGATTGAGCTATTAACAGGGCTGGAGGCGGGGGCTCTTTGTGCTCCTGCTTGTTTTGACAAGGCTTGTATTGTTAGCTCATTAGTGCCACTACTCAATCACTTTGCAAGATGACGTGCAAAGTCAAAATACTTGATGATTTCATGTGTTTTTAGCTGAAAATGATTCATGGCGTAGGCAGCTCTGGAGGATATGAGCATTCGGTGTGGGCGCTTTGTGTTATTTTCTCACTTTTCTATTTTCAAATTTGGGTTCAATTGGTTGCAGAGCCTCCCACTCACCTGTGGACCCATTGGGTATCCTGGGTGAGACTGGCCCAGCTGACTCTGCTCTGAAGGACTGCTGCTGGCGTCAGACTGGACCGAACCGTCACGGGTTCCTGAGAGAGAGAGAGAGAGAGAGGCAGAGATGGATAGATCCGAGTAGAGAGTCGGCGAGAGAGAGCGAGAGAGAGAGAGAGGGGGAGAAAACAAAGAACAAGAGGAGATTAACCCCTTACACCAGTACAAACAATCTAAGCAGATAAACATGCAAGTGCACACGGAGCACCACGCTGCGATATTACAACACAGAGTCTCGCACAGAGCGCAGGAGGACAGTGGGGAGAGCAGGGAATTTGTGTTTAAGTGCTTTATCAATAACCGCCGTAGCACTGAATAAATTACCACCCAGCGGAGAGGCTCATTGATGGGGGATGATGCATACTGGCGGGTCCCCGACGGCCCAGATTACCGCTGAGAGATGGAGCTCAAGCACAAATGCTGGGGCCATATTATTCAGCCATTTACATCACTGAGTATCACTCATCTAACCCCCCTCCTCCACTTTCTGTGCCTGCAGCTATGAGACACAATTAGACCTGTTTGCTATGAGGGCAGAGTGGAGCGGAGCAGACAGGGACATGATAATAAGCTTGCTGATGGCTGCAGGGAAAACAAAGGACACTGACAATTGGATATCATAACAATCACCATCTCACCGAATCTCTCCACGGTGCACAGCATGTGGACAGTTTTAAAAGGTCTGAAAGGCTGATTTGACCTCTACCCTCTGACCCTGACGATACCTAGATGACATGACGCCGCACTGTTGACACAAAGGCTTGTGGGATACTGCATGAATACACACATTCAAATATATTGTGGAGCACGGGATTAACATACTAAAGAATTAAAATCACCAATTTAAAAAAAAGGCCAACCAAGGTGAGCTGACAGATTGACTTTCTGACCAAGAACCTTGCAGAGAGAACATTGAGAAAATAAAAAAAAATCCCTATTCTTTCTTTTATGAAAGTCACTCTCCAGATTAAAATAGCAGAACAATGCCACTTGACTGAGAAGTACTTTTGAAGAATGAAAAAAATGAAGAAAACTGGTTAAAAGAACATCATGTGAAGAACAGTCTGAGACAAAGACAGAACTTAACAAAGCAAAACTCTAACCTAAATTAGAAATGAGATAATATTCATACAAATCAATCCAGGCTTGTGCAGGTGGACAAATGACCAAGACCTGGGTAAAATAATAATAAAATAATAGAGAGAGAGAGAAGAGAGAGAGAGAGCTAAACTGTGAACACTTGTGTAAACTTTTGTAGATGCAACTAGGTTTCATGGACTGGTTTAAAGTTCACACTAAAAATTTGTTGTAAAATGTTAACAAACATTAGAGCCGCTGCAAAAAAAGCCGTAACAAAAGAAGATGTGGTAAAGTGTGCTTTTCAGAGGACACATGACTTACAGCATGAATAAGATGGTGAGGGTGAGGAAGTTTAGTTTTGTTTCTGGAAGAAACAGATGAAGGCAAAACCATGTGCTGTCTCCCTAACATGCTGTCAAATCAATGCAGCAGCATTTACTCAGTGAGGTGTCTCAGTGAGAGCTTCATGTGTTCATTTGTGCCAAGTGCCACTGAGAGCTATGACAACATGAGCCTTAGCCATCTTGGGTTCAGAAAATACAGTAGTCTTTAACTCTTTAACCTGAGGTTTGGTGACATCTTTGGTTTTATGTACTACTTCTTTGTCCTTGTATTTTCTGTTGATTAATATTGAGCTTCTTTTCATTTTCTTTTCCTTCCTTCAGCCATTTGGTGTTACTGCTACTGGAAAGATACAACACATCACTTCCTGCGCGTCAGAGGATTTTTCTTCGGAAAAATGAGCCCCAGCACCAAATGTTTACCACAGAAAATGTAAAAGCTTTTACAAACTGGCTCTAGGTTGAATAATTATTGTGTTATATGAATTGGCAATAGATTGTGGCAAAACAGGCATTTACTTAAAAATAGGTGTTACTTTAAAGGGGCCAATTCATAATCCTTAATGTAACCAAAAGAACAGCCACACCACGGCAGTGTAAAACATGGATGGAAGACTGTTTTGTTTTGTTTTTCATTTTTTGAAACTGACTCTAAATGTGAGTTGTAAATGTCAGCCTCTTGAGGAACGGCATGATGTGTTTTTATATTTATACTTAATAAAATAAATAAATAAGTAAACAGATAAATAAATTTCAAATATGAAAAATGATTGTGAAAACTGGTACTCATTCCATGGATGCTTTGAAAGCCTTTTGATGCTGATAGTGCAGATGAGTCGAGGCTGTTGAGTCAGTTTAAAAGCATTTAATTCTGAAATCCCCTTTTTAATCATTTTCCAGATATTATGTATCACCTACAATGTAACACATTAGGAGTCTGCTCTGAATGCATTATATAAACCCCTCACAAAGAGTTAGCATTTTTAAATAAACTTTCTCTCTCATATAAGAGCACTTCCCCTGAAAAAAAAAAATAAAATGAAGTGGGTTTTCTGGTGAAGTCAAGGCAACCATGTGGAAAAGCATGTGAAGGTCACACAACCTGCTTAAATCACAAAATGTTGAGAATGAATAAAGGAAAATATATCGCATTGCCACCTTGAGATTGATTTTCTTAAATGGAACATCATGGCTTTTAAATTAAGAATAAACTCTTAAATGCATTATGTCTTTTCATTCACAGATGGCAAAAAATTTTCTTGAATACTTTTTTTTTAACATACAGGGACATGCAATAGTTTCCAGTAGTTTTATGAAAGCTTTATAAAAAAAAACCCACTATTGAATAGCCTTGCCAGCACAATCTCATTGCCTGTCAAGTATACTTATATATTACATTTTAAACTCCCCTCCGCCAACTAAAATCATTTCATCTTTACATAAAATCCAAATAATTGGTGAATGGCATGACCTACCAAATGAACCTCAAGCATTTGATGGTTGATTTGAAAGCCCAAGGGGGAAGCCTGCTTTTCTAGCTGGTTCCTACCTCTGGCTCGCTGGGCCTGCGTCTCGATGAAGGTCCACATCCTCTCGCTTATCAACCTTACAAGCAGTAGGTATTTTGACAGCCCAGTCTCTTTTCACCAATTATTTCACCCATTATGGATCACACACGGCCCCACCCTTTGGCCTCAGCATCTAGAATTAAAATCAATCTGAAAACGCAGTGAAGGCTGTATCAGTTTGAATCCATACAGCTACAGATAAAGGACCCTATCATCATCATCTGATCTTTTTAAATTCTAGTTTATGTGGAAAAGTGTAAAGTAGATTTTATGAGCTCATTATATATGTGATTCATTGCATAGGTCATTCAATAGGATTTTACCTCAACTTAAACAGTCACATTTTGATTATTTCATGTCATCAAATTAATGTAATTTCTCTCCTCCAGACTTTAAGCAGTTTGTTTTTCATTTAAAGGAGCTCCAAATTTCCCAGCAGACTCTATCTAAATAGAGTTGGCACACCATAATACCAATAATCTTCCCAGCAGTGTCAGCGAATATATAACTATCATGCCAGTGGCTTATTTAGTTACCGTTAAAACACAAAAATAATGTCAATTAACAAAATTAATATACTCCATTAATTATGAGGGAAAAGGGAATTGTAAAGTGCCATATAAAACCGATAACGTTAAGTACAGTTCATGAATTTGGTTAAAATATTGGTGGTGAATAATGTATTCTATTTGATAAACAGTGTGGGAGAAGGCTTACTGAATAACGATTACTCGATGCCTTTCATTGTATCGTTCCACAATAACTTAGAAAGCTTTATCCCCTTGCAAATATCTGTAACGTTAACACGTTTAACGCTGGGGGAAAAATCGATAATAAATAAATACACATGCACATCTTTCCCCTAAGGATTTATGTAATTTCTTTAACTAAATTAAATAGCTGACAGGAGAAATATCCTGGGAGTCAATCTTCAATTCTTTTTTATTACTAGATTCTTTGAACTTGTTTTTCTTTTCTTTTCTTAAAAATCTACTTATCCAATGTGAATGTTTCTTAAATGGATTTCCAGATGGATATTAATACTGGATACAGGAAAAAAAAAAGAAAATATCTTGATCAAACCTTTACTAAAAAGAAAATCCTTTGATGCTATGATTATACACAGGTCACAATGGATAAAATGGAATGAATGGATGTATTGATGTGAGCAGAGATGAAAGAAGAGGCCAAATGGATGAAAGAACAGGTGACGCACTTTCAAAATAGCTTTACATTTATCTAGCACATTCAAGCTTTGTGTACCTTTTAGAATTGCAGAAGCACTTAAATTGCTGTTTTAACAGTACAAATGTGCTCAATCGCATCTTTATTCTGAATAGCTTAACACTCTTTAGCCCATTAATGTACAGTTCAGCAATGGTCTTTTCCATAGCCTTGAATGTCCAACAATAAATGAGGAGGAAGTAACTTTACATGAGAGTCCACTTTGACAACATGGTGTTCTCACTTAAATTGCTTCAACTGCATACAGTTCTTTTGACAAAAATGATGGTCTTTATTACTGAGCTCACAGTGTGATTTCATGTGACTTATGTCAAAGAAATATTGCCAATATCTGCCACTATATAAATTCTCTTTCATTGATCACCAAAGTGGCCACTGGAGAGCTACTTTCAATGCCACACAAGGCAAAGGGCTTTTCTGTGGGTGGAGGGGGGGCAAAGAGCTATATTTATTTGACATCATTTGGCCTGTCTTAATGCAGAGTGCCCCAAGGACTAGACTACAAAACAATTAGCCTGGATTTCATAAAGCAATCAGCATGCCACCTTGTCTAATGCAACCGCTTCATACATTGACAGTCTGAATAAAATGGGTGTTATTGAAGGCTTTGTGTTCATGTTAGCTTTCGCCTCAATGCATTTATGAATCAATTTTTGCCCATAAAAGAAGCTTTAACACTTAAGCTATTTTAGTGGAAATGCATTATGTAAGTTGTCAAATGTAGGAGAGAGGCCTGGTAACGATTCAGGCTATTCAGAATGAACAGCCAACTCCCTTTTTATAATGGTCCTTTTGAAAATGTCTGGCTGAGTGCATCTGTTTGCTATTTAGATGGTGTCAATCATTTCCCACTGGAATTTAATACATATAAAATTATTTCTCTTGTGAACATTTTTAGATTATATGCTTACTGCATTTTGGATTATCATATAATTAACTGGAATTATCACAATAGCAGTAATTACAATGTATGAGTTATGCAAAAAAAAAAAAAAATAGAAAATAAAATATGATTTGCATGAACAGATGTGTGTTCAGCGAGTGATGCAGAGCTGGACAGGGATCAGTGAGGTGGTCAGGCATAATGGATGGGCCAGATAAAAGGCACATCATACACGAGGTTTAATTCCATCAATACACAACCAATTGCCCCGGATTGCTTGATCATTGATTTTGTTATACCACTTGGAAACTACTTCACGAGGCATTGGGGCTGTTATGAAAGAGAGAGAGTGAGAAAGAGAGAAAGAGAGAGAGAAGGGTCAATCTCACCATGGAATAAGGTCAAAACAGCAATGTTATGTACTGGCTAAAGCATTATATGGCACAGTGCAGCCTACAATATGCAGCGTGTGCTTTATAGCGTTTTACTTAACTCCTTGCAGAATGCAAGAGAGCCAGAATCACCAGTGATTTAGCTCTGTGTTTCATTACTCCCACCAAAGCCCTCAACAATAACACAGGGCATAATCTGCTGCCAATAACTCCAGGTGCTCTTAGTTAGATGGCTCCCACTGGACCTGGAGGGAAGTAATACTCTGTTTAGAGGCTGGGGTGGAGAGGCTGCTATGGATAGGTCAATAGTGTTTCGGGGATAGAAACTCACCAGAGACTGACTTTTGAGTGGCTGCCTGTAATACTATTAGCTGCATTATGGCTACTGCTGGTGCTGCGGCTGCTAGGAAAACTGTCATTTCCTTAATTAAGAGCCCAGTGCAGGGCAGGGTGGGGGGGAAGAGGCCACAGCAATCTCTCCGGGCCTCTGCATTAAAGTCTGATTTCTCATGGCGCAAGGGCATAGACCTTACAGGCAAAAAAAAAAAAAAAAATATCTATCTCATTCATTATTCTAGCAATAAGTGGAATCATGGAGTAAAGGAATTACATAGGAGGTAGTGCCCTGGACTGTGCCGAACAGAAAGGATTTTACACCTCAGCAGTTCTGCGGCTATTTCTGAGGTGATTGTTAAGCCACGCTCAGAGCAGGCGAGATTCAGAGGGCAGAGAAAAAAACAGAAGGATGGGCTGAGGGGAGATGGAAGTGATGGGTTAAGAGATGTCTCTGTTGACAGGAAACTGTGAGGATTTCAATGCAAACAACAGAAAATAGTACACGTCCGTGTTGCATGAGCAAGCCCTCCTCGTTCCGATGAATGGAATGACTGAGATGAATCTGTATGTAAATGATGCTTATAGCTGTGAGGGCCTATGCTCCCACACTTATGCTCTTACTCATGGCCACAGGTCTTCGCCAACAGGCTCTCTGTGATGAGAGTGCTCTGTTCCTGCTCTTACCTGTCTCTCCCTTGATAGTGGAGTGGAGATGGAACCAGCACAAGCACAAGAGGGACCAGAGGGAGGTAAATTGGTGAGAAGAGGCAATGCCCATTTCAAAGGTCAAGAAGGAGAGATGGTGTGATGGAGAGAGGAAGAGGGAGAAAGGAAGGGGAGTGTGTGGAGGGGGGTAGACGAGAGGCGGCTTTTGTGCCGCTCTCGAGGGACTGAAACACTTTGCACATGAGCACATCTGTTGTGGAGCGTTCTTCTCATTCCCAAAGCAATGTCAACCTGATTAGCTCGGGGTTGAAAGAGGCAAATAACAATCCAAATTATTCTTCATCCTTTTATGGCCATCAGGGAAGGCGGGATGGTGAGATCAAGACTAGCGTTAGAGAGCTCTAAGCCTTTTAGGAGATGCCTGCCTCACTATTGTTCCTCTTCTTAAATTACTTAAATGATATTTGTGGTAAATAGGATTCTGCCGCGTGCGCCCTGCGTCCCTGCCCTGCAAATGGCCTTCCTCTCACTATGTGTCACTCATCTGTACTTTCCAAGTAGCCCATGTTAAACACAAGGCTTTTATGACTTTAGATGAAATCAAAGAAATCATCTTGGTCATTGATCAAATTGTAGAAAGCCCCGTATTTACAAGAAAAAAAAAAGAAAATGTGAAGTTAGATAATGACCTTCAGACCGGCCTGTCCTGACAATATAAATAGTGCATGTTCAGATTTGCATCCTCTTCAAAGAATCCATCAATGTATGTTGCATCTGGCCAAGCGCGAGCGAGTGCAGGACATTTAGAAGTAGCCAGTGGGGTGTGAGGGTGGGGAGCGGGTCCGGTGCGGCGTGGGGGGACTAGACACCCACATGTCATGCCTGACACATCAGCCTGGGCCCCCCAGGCTATCCAGCACTAATGCTGCCTATGTCCCACTTTCTACCCCTTGCCCCTCAAAGCCTCCACTCCCCCCCTCCTCACTCGTTCCTTCTGTCATAGAGAAATAATAACAATGGATCACACTCGCACTGCAGCACGGGCTCACTCACTGTGGGATAACATCAGGTGATAGGGGCTGCACGGGAGTATATCTTACCTCCATCCAACCAAAGCTAAACGGAGTTTATCTAGAAATGAGAGTTTATCTAGAAAACTTCCTGTATTAGTTGCTACTGTATTCCCCTCTTGCAAAGATATTTACAGAACTCGGTGGGTGCAGGCGGAAACAAGCAAATAATCATGGAGCTAAAAGACCCCACTCCCCCCAGCCTGCACACTATTCTGTGGAGCAGCCACATAGTGGAAGGAGGGACGTCAGGAAATAGTATTGCTTTGAAGCCCATAACTCTATTCTGCAGAAAAGAAGCATCACAGTGTTATTCCACATCCTCAGATATAAAGGGAAAAAACATAATAACTTCTCGATAGCCTGAATCTCCACTGCCCTATACTACCCCCAGCCCCCACCCCTGCCTCATCCACCATACACCCACTTCTCCTGCCTCAATCTTTGGTTTCAAAGGAAGCGAATCAGCCAGAAGGACAGAAGGTTATGCATTAGTACTGGTCATTGCTCAAAGAGCGAGCGTTATAAATAATAAAGGCTTGTGAAGGACACAGGGGCTGTGGGATGCATCTCTGGTTCACGCCACACAAGTCAAAGACAAGATTGTAATTTCTATTCCGAAAATGTGACCCTTGCAGCTTCAATTACATCTCAACAACACCAACCGTGTCCGTGCCAGGAGATGTGATGCTTCTTTGTTAGCTCTACATGAAAGGCTTATTGATATTGGTTATGGGGCCCATGCTATACAACATGTACGTTTTTTTTTTTTTGAAAATGATTTCTGAACTTAAAAAAAGTGTATGGTGATTGTGCAGCTAAAATAAATGCATATTGAAATTCAATTTATTTTCTCCACAACGGTCTATCTGCTTGTAACACCTTTTGCTTTAGAATACTTTTAACTGAGGCAAAAAATAGTCCTCCTCAAAATGATTTAAACATGCAGGCAATGGACAGAGTTATACTGTCAGTAATTTTGAGGTACTGCGTGTTGCCCAGAGTCATTTTTGCATAACCAAGCATCTGTGAAACCTGATGACCTTTCCTGTTGTTTGCATCTAAAACAACAAGTCCGTCTTGTGCTCATCCACTCTCCCTGTCCTCAAAGCCATGCGAGTGGTGATTGTGTTGCTGTAGCTGTGGGCGCTACGGGCACATTAGCGAATGTATTACACCTGCTTTATAGGCATGCATTAAGCCTGTTTTCAAGTTTGCGCAGACAGCTGAAATCCCCATAATGAGATCCACCTCCTGGGGAGAGGCTTGTTCCCCCTCGGTCTCCTTTATCCACTCTTATTTACTCAGCGCGCCCCATTCAGCACTGGGTTTGCACCACTTTATTACTTAACCCCACCACACAACATTATGAGGCTCTTTGCATCAGCAAGCAGCCTATCCCACCATGCATCCTGCTCACTAAGCTGATTACACAAAAATAATAAGAACTCGTGCCTCCAGCAGTGTGTGTGTGTGTGTCAGTGTGTGTGAGCGTGCCTGTATGTGTGTGTGTGTGTGTATGAATATGCAGTGGCCAAAGAGAATTTTGAACTCAAGACTTGATGAGGAGGCAGCTACAGCATATGTGAGTGGAAGACGGTGTTCAAGCTGACTCTAATTTCCAGAGTCCAACCAATTTCAATATTCATGATGTTAAGACATTATTCAAATTAGGACTGATAGACAGGCTACATTTTAAAAACTATTTTTGAGTCACATTTGGAGGACAAGGAACTTTTCTCATGACACAACTCCAAGTACTTTCCAAACTAAAGACTGTCCTGTGAGGATAAAATATTGAAGCTGCAGGATGAACATAATTTCACTAATCCGGTGTAAAATCTGACTGTAAATACCTCAGGAGAAGCCTAATTTAGCTTGAAAAAAATCATAAACGCGAGGTAGAGAATTACAGCAGTTACGGCATTCTGTGTACACTTTTTGTTCTGAATGACCTCCAATACAAGGAATCAATAAAAGATTCATTTTGCTCTTTTGGGGAGGGGGTGTGTAGGTGACCTTTGTGAAAATGTTCCACCATTTTGGCAGAATCCGTATAAGTGCAGGCCATTTCATGTAGACAGTAAGTGTATGAAATGAGTGCTCCTGTCGTTCCAGCCTGGCTCTCTTTGACAGCATGATGATAGAAGCGTCACATCCTTGGGAGAGTAAATGCAAACTGACAAGAGATGAGCCTTTGGTTGCTGAATATAATACGGAATTGTGCTCCGAGTGTCTTATTATCTTGTCTGTTGATGTCTGAAAGGGGGAGATTTGCTTGAGAAGAGAAGACAGAAACTGTACACATCCAACACCATCTCGTCCTCTGAAAAAAAAATTGCTTGCCCTACTAACCACAGCTTTCCCACCTAATGTCCACTTCTCCTTGGAATAAATACAAGTCGGCAGGATGTTTGTGGTGCCTCATAGCCCCTGTTAGCTGGAGTGGAAGACTATTTGCACAGGCAAGCTTTTAGGAGGAGAGCGACCCTTTCACCGCTGCAGTAAGCATGTGGTGGGTGCAGAAGGTGGACAAGTTACTGTAGACAAACAGACACTACTGTCATTGTCTCCCAGTGACTTCTCCCTCTCATATTAGCTCAAACTCCATACACAGTCCGAACATGCTCAAAGTCACAGTCAAACCAAGCAGAGAAGAACAGGTGTACTAGACCCTGCAAAAATAAAAACACAAACCGGGTGTGGACGCTCAAATGTCAAACAAGGCCATGTATACACCAATCTGCACATAGAAGAAAATGAGTGAAAAATTGCATGAATGATTCAAAAACTGGATAATAACAGCAGTCTGTCAGGTTTTTGTGTAAATACTTTGTGAGAAAATAAGGCATAAATAGGGCCGGGTGACATGGACGAAATCTTTAATCGAATACCTCGATATCGATATTATGATGGTGATATCATGATGGTGATGATGATGATGAAAAAAATCATTAGAGTATGGATATGATGACCAAGCAGGTGGAGGCAAATAATAGAACAACTAGAATGATCTAATAAGTTGAGAAAATTGCATCCCTGAACTGTAATGCAGCCTTTAAAAACAGTAAATGACATCAATCTAAAATCCAAGAGGATATCTAGTCTCATATATCATGGTCTCAATAAAATATCAATATATTGCTCAACCTTAGGTGTTAAGTTGAACTTTTTTAAGGTAAAGAGAAAAATAAACACTCTGAAAATAAGATACGGAGTTAAATATAACTCTTTGTACAACTCCACTTTATCTGTCCTCACCACAGTTTTAGCGATGAACCAAAAGGTGCGCACGTCTCAGCTCATTTAACTTGCCATGTACCGTGTGTGCTGTGTGTATACATGTGTGACCGTGTGTGTGTGTGTGTGTGTGTGTGTGTGCGTGTGTGTGTGATGAGAATGTTTGATTTGCAGTGACCCTTTCAAATACAGTCACCTCCTGCCTCTCAGCCCAGTGTGTTGTGCATGTGGTGTGACTGTCATACTGCAGCGTTTCATAAAATAAATTCTGCAAAATAACATATGAGAAATTCTCCTTTTTAAGTTGTTTGAAATGTAGGATTCCCAAAGCAAAAGACACCTTTGCTTCCAGCCTCTTTACAACAATACATGTCAAATGAAAGATTCTCAATGTTGTGGCTTCCACACTGTATAGCACCACATAAAACAGAAACTACTGAATAATGTAACGTCTAGCTTAAAGGGTACATCCAGGCTCTTTCATATATCAACAGTATACATGTTGTTACAAGAACGGTTAAGAGTTGCGGGCTTGAAATAATCTCTTTGTAACTATGAGATTAGACAGTAAATACAAATACAAGTCAATTGTAAAAACTCAGCCATTCAATTTCAAAGTGTCAAAATACCGAGAAATATATCGCCGTAGCAGAGTAAAAACCTCGTATCTCCAAAATGTTAACTTTTCTCAGTCAGAAACAGTTTTTTTCTACTAGATGTCCATGCATTGTTTTTTTTCTTTTATTCTTTTTTCTTTTTTTTCAAGCTAATCAAATTAGTCTCGAAAAATTTTATCAAACCTATCAAGTTAAAACAGCAATATTCCTGAAGACCAAACGAAGCAAACCCACCAAGATATGATTCTTGACTAGGAAATCAAAATTAGGGATCCCTCACCAATCACCATACCAGTCCCTTTAATTTTGATGGCATGTGAGGAGGAGGTGAGCATTGGGTACGTCTCGCCCCTTCAACTCCCCGCCTACCCCTCTCTCTCCTCCTTCCTATCTCCCTCCAGCAGAGGACACGACCGTGCCACGTCTCCTCTTGGTCTCTGCCTTTCTCTCTGACAGGTCATGTGGACAACGGTTCTCAAAGCCAACCTGCCGAGGGCAAAGCCCAGGGCTCCACCACCAGGCGCATGGAAAGCTTTCCCCAAATTTCACAAGACACACTAGAGCAGCTCTGGCCATCCACATACAGCAGACGAGGACAGACCTTCAGCTAACATCTCCGCTAGCGAGCACAAAATGGACACCAGTAGGAGAAATAAATTTACAGCAGAAAAAAAAATTGAAATCTTCACACTATTCTTTCAGAAAGTGGCTAAATCTTTTAAAAACCTCTATCAGCTCAATGTTTTTCCAAAGTAATTCCTGTTGACGAAAGCACAGCTGACTTGATTTGATATATCAAAACGTATAACAACATATAACTGTACGTGCACGAGAGCATAAACCAAAAAAGAGCGGCGAATGAGAAGCAGGAGAGGGCTAAGATAGAGACAGACTGATCAGAGGAAGAAAGAGAGGGAGACTTGATGCTTATTAAACCAAATTGCAACACTTTTGAGACAAATTCTACAGTGCACTTTCCTTGTTTATAAGACTCTAGCCTAAGGATCTTCGAGAAATAAGGATTTAAAAGACAGCCCAACTCTAACTGATTAGGTTTGAGTGAATATTTGGCGAACCCTCCTCCAAATTCCTATTTTATTTTATCTTTTTTCATCAAGTCACAAGTGTTTGGCAGGCGCATCCTATAGGCATTTTACCATACTTTCAATCACCCAAAGCACCAAAAGATACACACACACACACACACACACACACACACATACGCACATGCACACACATGCACACATACTGAGAGACAGAGAGAGATTCATACATGTTTTTAACTATTCACAATACTCGCTAAAATCTTAATTAGTGTAAAAAAAACGACATGTGCACAACATATGAAAATTTCTCTTAATCACTCAGTCAGGTTTCTGACACTCATACACACACACACACACACACACACACACACACACACATGCAAACACACACGTGCAAACCCACAAATGCAAAAATGGAAAAAAACACACCGATAACAAATAGAGCTTCACAAACAGAGGAAACGTCACGCTTTCACAATCTGCACTGTAATAAAAGAAGAGACATCCACTGCACTAAACTCTGATGCCTATTGATGCCAAGATAGTAACACACGCACACACACACACACACACACACACTTATGGCCATTCGATCAGGCTTTTGTCACCTTGTCACCAACACTGCAAAATTAAATTTGTAAGAACATCTAAATTTCTGTGTTTCAGCAGCAGCCTCCCATAAAATGCATTTAACCAGAATTTACTAAGGAAAAGTTTAAATGGGCAAAACATGCTCTTAGGGAGACAGTATTCAAGTGTAGGATGATACATTACTCTCCAACACATAAATCATGCACATAAATCTGTTGAAATGAAGAATATTAATTCATGAAGAATTCCTTTGGCATAAACTGGTTAAATCTGTAGATACTGGACAATGTAGTGCCATGCAAAAACAAAACTACATGTTGTAATCATATTTCCACTAATGCATCTGACCAAGAAAAACATTTAAACCATGTGTGCTGAAGCCTCCTCAGAACAAACTAACAAAAAAAAAATACCTAAAGGCCAACATTACCTTTTCCAGTAGACTAATAATTTGAAAATTTTCTAAAATTATAATTTATGTCATTCCATTTATGGATTCATCATGAGGCTCAGAGATTACATTAGTCCTCATGACTGAAATAGCTCCTAATAAAAACAAACTAATTCATTTAGACACAACTGAAATAGAGCCTGAACACACAATTAATGAGAAAACTGAAAAAATAATGAGGCATGCTAATATGGAAATTGTCTAATTTTAAAGATCATTTGCGACTGGGGATTGATAAAAAACTAAAATAACTGAGAGAAAAGAAATAGCAAGCAGACTGTACTAAAAAAAATAAAATAAAAATAAAAAATAATATTACATCCTACTTTCACCATCACATTATTTACATTTCAAATATCACTTTTAGTGTTTAAGATAAATATATGCAATAAGCCACATTGTTTAATTTCAGGCAGCATTACACTTCCTAAGAGGTGAATGACTTATCTGCACAATTTGCAGCTATGTCTAACAAGTTTCAATTGACAAATATAACATTATCTGCAGTAACAAAAAAGGAAAATATGCAATATGACCAAACACTGGCTGGGTGTGAGGGTGGGGTGGTGACAGAAGTCCGGACATCTCTCAAATGAAACTCACTAAACAGCCTGACAGGTAAAACTTGCAGCTTTTTACCTGTAAGTTCAACTTTTAAATAGGTACTTTAACACCAGAGTGATGCAAAAATGATGCAAATGAAGATATATTCCTAATAAAGCATCAAAAACATGCCAGTGATACTTTGGAGAAAATATTTAGGACATATAGTGCAATAAATATGTGCTGCATATTCAAAAGAACATTTTTGCAATTCAATTACTATGTATTACCTAATATTTGTCAATTCAGTTTCAGCTGATCATAACTGTCCCATATGCAGCAAAAAAGAACTTACAGTGCACAGAGAGAGCAGGTGAATTGCTTCCCTAAGAGAATATGAAGTGTATAAAACATCTTTGCGCCCCCCAAAAAAGCAACATGAAATACTATTTTTCCCATTGACAAATTCCAGCAGTGGAGTGGCCACACGTTCACTCGCTCACTGCACTTCAACTTTAAGTTTGGCACCTGACACTGCTGACACCTGTCCCAGCACTGGAAGTCCTATCCCTGCTCCTCCCAGGACACGAGCTCAGCGCTGCCTCTCCGAGCCTCAGCCAGCCTTGCGAGGGAGAAGCCAGAGGGGACGGGGTGGGCGACTGAGATGTATGCGCGCACTTACCATACAGCTTGTTGGGAGTGCCCTCTCTGTCTGTGGCCTCAGAGGACAGGAGCAGGGGCTCGTCGTTCAGATCGCTGTCTGGAGTGGCCGCTTTGTCCTCCGCCCGGAGTTCTGCCGCGCTCATGTCGCTGCGCAGGGAGAGCAGCGGCTTGCTCAGCTGCCCTGTAATCATCGGATCCTGGAGGGAGCTGGGAGCCCAGGTGGGAGACAGAGGGGGGGGAGAAAAAGAAAACACCCTGGTTAGATGTGCCTCGGCGTCTCACTCTTACTGGCTCCTTCTCTGTGTCTCAACCCCTTTCACTCACACTCCCTCCACCCCAGCTTCTCCCCTCTATCGCTCACTCATCACTCTCCCTCTCTCTCTCCCTCTCCCTCTCCCTCTCTCTCTCTCCCTCCCTCTCCAGCTCTCTCTTTTATCTGAGGCTGGTGCTACCCCGCTGATACTGCTGGCTGCTGCCTGGTGAAGAACTGTTACGGATCGCATGGCTTTACCGTTATACCCTGCAGTCTTAAAGGTGATACATACATCTCCAAGGGCTCATTACTACGTGACATGTGCCTCATCTTCAGCAAACAGAACGCTGACAGAAGTACAGAAACTGGTTTACAGGAAACATGCTGATAACTAAATGAAATAAATCCGATCTTCTGTCTAGTAGAAAGAGGATATAGCTCAAAATACACACCACTCATAATGTATTTTTACATTTAATGCGGTCATTAAGATAAATCAAAGCCATCATGCATCAGAGTGTGAAGCAACACAAACTTCAGGCCTGTTTTAAACAAGACAGGAAGCAGCCCAAGTTATTGAAGCTCCCAAAATAGCTTAATATTTTTGTCCAATTGAGATCATTTTTGTCTTCACTTAGAAACCAAAATCAACAAGACTTGGCGGCGGGGTAAGAGTTTGAGGAGGATGACAGTCTATCTCATCCTCTCGGGATTGAAACTGTTCAGCAGAGTCAAATATTGAGATTTTAACTGAAAAATTGGGTATTAAAAATTTAAAAACAGCATGTTTGGGAACATTTTGCACATTTTGTCTCATTTGCAGAAGAATTTAACATCTGGGAAAATCCAAAACAACGAACAGAATGCATGCTAAGGAATTTTTTAAAAACTTTTTACTTCTGGCAACAAGTTCCATTTAAGATATTTGAAAAAACAAGTATTCTTACCTAAACAGAGCTCCAGAGAATAAGAGAAAATAAGGTATAAAACGAGTTTTCAGAATGTCCAAAAAAGTCAGTCAGTCAGACAGCAGCTACAACATGCCGCTCACAGCGCAGGGACCAGCAAGTACATGCCTGCTACAGAACCAGACGCAGCCTCCTCGACCTTCGTGTATCTGAACAGCCACTGCAGGTTCAAGCCTGAGGTTGCTT
>OMKZ01022608.1:0-10316 GCA_900302535.1 Neoniphon sammara | reverse complement strand
ATGCAGTCAACTTAACAGCAGTTTGAGCTCTGTTTTATTTTAGACGCGTGTCGGATGAAGCTGCTTCCCGAATGATTGGCTGCGCTCCAAAACCCGACGGCTCATATTTCAGCTGAATCATGGTGAAACTGTCGTTGCATTACCATGACAACGCTGCAGAAGCACAAAGATGATTTTTACGTTTGACTTTGGTGAAGAAACAAATAATGGTTCATTTATTGCTTGTTTTCACAGCTTCAGTTACACAGTTCATGTAGCAGCCAGCAGCTCCAGCTCCGCCCACACTTAAACGCTTTGCTCCGCCCACACTCCTTTTAAACGCTTTGCTCCGCCCACACTGCTACGTAAGAAGCAACAAGCCGACGCGTCCAAATGGAGCGCGGCTATATCTAACTGTGATCCTGTGAGTGAGAGGTGCTTCACAACTAAAATGGCATTTCTACAACAGCTTCATCTGAAGGCCAAATGCTGGGAAATGTCACTCTGTCACACACAAATACTCTCTCTCTCTCTCTCTCACACACACACACACACACACAACAGCTCTGCACAGAGATTTGAGGCTTCTGTTTCCATCATTTGCCCATATTCTTGTTCTGTATATGAGTTTGTAGGCAGACAGCTGATTCCACAACAAACGCCGCGGCTGCAATCCCAGTCCCATTTGTCAAGTGATTCACAACAACTTACATTTGTACAATTTGCATACATATCTGGTTAATTCTGTTTTAAGCATGCTGGTTGATTAGGCTTGATTTATGGTTACAATATTTTTTTTTAGTACAGTAGGTGTTTAAATTACACCAGATAGACTCCCTGTTAATGTAAATAACTGTTTTGCTTCGTGTTACAGCTTCATTACTTGTCGAATCTGCTTAATGAGGCTTCTCTGTTTTTAATTTTGTGTAATGTACTGTAGTGCTGCAGCTCTTATGGGAGGTACCACAGAGTATTCTCACTCAAAATCACATCTTTCCCTTTCTTATCTCCTCTTTTTATCTCCACACACACACAAAAGTAAAGTGTTAAGCTATAAGATTTTCCAGTAATTTATGTTGCAGACACCCTGAATGACTTATAAAATCTTTGCTGAATTTTACAATACATTACAAATGACAAAGTTGCACATATTTTACTGCATTAGATGCATGGAATGGCCATAACCTTATAGTGTCTTATATTTACCTTACATTCACTGTTTATTCTCAGGTGTACAAAGCAGATCTTCCAGTAAATCCAAGGTACACAGTACTTGTGTTCTTATAAATAAAATGCCTTTTGTTTTAAAAGGGTAAAACATTCAAAGACATTTTTTTTCACGTAAAATAAAAGCTTTTTATTTAAAGACCTGCCTTTTACAACTGAGAATTAACAGTTAATACAAGAAAATGGTCGTTCCAGTGAGTCAGGAAGCAGCTGATCGTCCAAAAAAACAAAAGACAAAAAAAAAAGCACCTGCAGTGACGACTAAAGACTCAGCAGCACTTCCTTTCTCTGGTTTTTATTCACATATTTTGTCTCCAAGAGATAAATCTGCTCAGACTGGATGACTGGAAAAGGACAGGCCGTCACATCACACAGTTAACATGTAACTCAGATTATCCTGCTGGCTCCTGAGACCAGATACAGAGACCAGGACCTCGACCCCCACAGGACTTTACATGATCCAAGCTGTAAAGTCACAGTCACACACATGAATCCAATCAGGACTAGAAAATGCGCCGCCAAGGAGGCAGATCAGGTATTCAGCCTCATTCACCTCGCCGCCACGTCCCGGCAAGAACTTAAATCTACTTTCACCAACAGGTTGTAAAACACACGATGCAAAGAGTTGGATTAATCACAGTGGCGGCTGGAAATGATCTCAGGAGCTACAATAAATCATTTCCCATGGCTGAGTTACTTTTTCTCGCCGTTGTCCATTTGATTGTCATTTTCTTGTCATTGTTTTATTGCTTTAATCAATCAGCAACGCAGCCACCCGCCTCCATTCATTTTTATTTTTATATCCTGAAAACCGCAACAATTAAACACATTTGAAGTCCTTTAATGAGGGCTTTGAATTTGTGAAAGTGTGATTTATTTGTCATTTCATTCAATACTATCACACTTCTGTATCTAATCCCCTTCATGATGTCAGTTAAACCAAAATGCCGCCGAGGCGATGAATGAGGCAAATTGTGATGCTTTCAAAGTCTGTTTCTGTTTGTCCTTGTTTTATCTTTCTGCCAATTGGCAAAAAAATTAATCAACGCTTCCTTGGCTCAGGTCCAACCTCTCTACAAAGTTTCATATAAATACATTCAGAACTTTTTGTAATATCTTGTTCACAGACAGACAGAGAAATTACATTACCTCCTTATCAGATTAACTGAAGGGGGACAGCCGGACTGACCTGGCTGTAAACTCAGGCTCCCACTGGCTACTAGTTCCAGGGTGTGTCAACCTGGGTCTTAATATCATAGTTTTTTCCATCATGTCTAATAATTCAGATAGTTTTTGCACGCCTGCTTCACTGTGGAGTTATTTGGAGACGGACAGTCCTTTCACAGCTTCACAATGGCGTTCTGTGGGCATTTTTATAAACAGGTTCAATGAACTCAAGTCGTGTGAAAGTTGACAAGTTGAAATGGGAAAAATGACTTGACAACTCGTCTTGATAACTTGAGTGTTCGTGCATTTGCTCAAACTGTTGCGGATTCATCACAGCTCAGGAACAACAGATTTACAGGCTAATAGCAAATGCCAAAGCTAACACCAGCCTGTAGCATGACTGAACTGAATAAATGTACATTAAAGTGTAGAGGAGCTTATATAAACTGTCTGTGGACAGATAACAAGCATTATTAGTGACCATGCCTCCATGATGAACTCCATGTTTGTCTTTTGTGTCGATGACGCCGTGTGGCAAAGTGGGAGGAATCATGCAGAACGAGCAAATCATGAGTTTCCAAGCAGGAAACTTGACTAGAGAGAAGATGTGGACGGTTTTCCCCAAGTAGGAAGCTTTTACTATTTACTATTCCAATATGGTGTGAAAAAAATCTAGGTAACTTCCAGGCTGGCCTACAAACCAAGAACACTCTGCTGGCTCTCACGAATGACTACGGTGGCTCACAGGGGACAAAAAGTGCACTCCCACCTGAATATAACTAAATCAAAAATGTGATTGGGATTAAGTGGAAAACACGGTGCCCCAAATTGCCCAGGGTCCTTTCTGTCCAATTCATTTTTGATTTCCCAGGTATTTTATGATGGGAGTTTTTGCTCTTTTAGTCCCTGTTAACCTCTTAGCCTGACAGACGCAGAGTTAAATTGTGCCAAAGCTCTGTCCATCTCTCTCACAAAATCAAAATTCACCAAAGTGGCAGAAAAAAAAGTAATTCCATGTTTCTCTCCAAGGCGGGCCAACCATCTGGCAGGCCTGTTGTCTATCTCACCAAACCTCACTGCCTTACCGCTGGTCTCAATCTTATTCCAGGGTTTAACTTGAAAATGTCAGAGTAGCAGCCAGTGATATGAATCTGGTCCACTGAGATTGTGAGAGCCTCCTGCTGGATAACAGTTTCAACCTCAATCTCTGATTTTGGATTCAGCAGGAGCTTTACCTCCAAGGCCGAAGCAATGAATAAAATGTATTGTGTGCCCTCCATCTGCAGCCCATGTGGCACATAAAAATTTATAGGAGGTTCCACAAAACCAGAAAGCCGCTGATGTTTTGGGGTGTGAGACTTGTGCTGCACATAATGCACAGTGGACCCGTGCTCCTTGATGATGACTCGGATATACAGAAAATGGTTAAAATCCAGAGGTAATAGTGTGTTGGGTTTCCACGCTGTCATTCAAACATGATCCACTGTAAGCTTCAACCCTGCTGGGTTCCACAAATAATGATATGACTCTCAACTGAAATTTCCATTTCCTTTTTCATATTGAAATATGCCATGTGTAGAGTTGTAGCAAAACTCTCAAATGTAGAAAAACACAGTAGTTCAGTCAAAACATACATACTGACATGTTGTTATTTATCTCATTTGAGACCTCTGGATCAAAAAATCTGTTGTTTACAGGAGAAATGAATGGAGTTTTATTATCCTTTCAATTCGATTTATGACATTTGGATTTTTGTGTATTAAAAATGCAATAAAAAAAAATAAAAATAAAAACATACTCACTGCTAAGTGGTTAGCCACCCATGATGACCATCGTTAACCTGTAGTGATTCTCCTCCTCTTCCTACTTTTGTTTTTTTACAAAGAGAACAGATCAGATGAAGAAACGGACTTGGGAGCTGTATGTTTTATGGCTCGGCAGCGAGCGACAATGCTACTAGTCATAAATTCATTCATAAATCCCCTTTTTCCGACTTACCCAGACTGAGACAAGATGTTCGATACCATTTTCACCTCTGTACGTCCACTGGTTCAGTTCCTATGGGTAGCATTTTGTGTTAGCTTAGCATAAAGACTTGAAGTCTACAGGAGTCATTAGCCTAGCTCTGTCAAAGTGAAAAAATAAACCTTACAGCATCTCTGAAGCTGTCTTACTTACACAGTGTATCATGTATTTGAAATACATGTCTTGGAATTAAAAAATAAAATTAAAAAAAGTCAGTCTGATATGCAAATTTGTTGATGACATCATCTAGCAACTTCTAGTAACTTTTGGAGCAGCCAATAGCTACTTTCCTTGCAGAGGAGTTGGCAACACTTGTCGTTTTAGGAGAAGTTAGATGGTAGGAACTGTAACCGATGAACACGTCTTCAGGTTTAGAGTTAGCTTAGGCAAGCTAACACGAAATGCTGCCCATAAAAACCAAACCAGTGGACGCACAGACGTGAAAATCCTATCGAACATCTTGTCTCAGTCTGGGTAAGTCGGAAAAAAAAAAGATATTTAGCCCAAAATGTTGGAGTATTCATTTATTGTGCACTGCGGTGTTTGCTTTTTGTTAGCAAAGTATTATCTGGGATGGCAACAGCATTATGTGGATCGTCAGAGGTTAGACGCTGAAAACACCCTTGGGCGTCCTAATTTGAAGCCCAGGGACAAAGACTGTGTGAGCTCTGTTAGGTTGAAGAGAGAAACATGCAGATTAAAACATCCAAGTTTTAAAACAGCAGACAAGTCACAAACTGTGACAGGGATGATGATGTGAAAACCCCCATGGATTTTCCCCATACAGAAAATGCATTGGATCTGAAATTCTATATTTGCGCAAAAATTTGTATTCAATGTGTGATTTCGAAGGCCAATAACAGAACTGATGCTCAATTACAGTAATGAGAGTAATCAGACTTATTCATTGGCTTCCACGTTGATGCACAAAAGGAGCAGCTCAGATGAACAATGAGCTGTGCAGTTGTCATTTCCTATTATAGGAACAGCAGATTGGCTGCAGGCTGTTGCAGGGTCGGTTGGTGGGCACGCAGGATGCTGCAGTCCTCTGGCTGCCTGGTGGATGCAGATGAATGTGGAATGACTCCTGAAGCAGTCATGAATGTTGCACCTTGCTCATATCTTAACCATGCATGCATATGCTTAACACATACACGGCAAGATCACATTTTAATAAAAATGACATCAAAAAATGAGAAGCGAGGTACGACCAGAGGAAACATATTACATTACAACCCTGTAGACTCCTGCAAGCATTTGGACACAATACCCATAACAAATGCTGTTTGGTGCAGGTTTTCATCCCAAATGCTTTATAGTACTGTACTTACACTGTATGCATTTATAGCATGAACAGACCCAGGAGGCATGGAAGCACTAACCTTGGCTGATGAAGCCTGTGAAATGTCTACACAGCATGAGACAGAGACAGCAGGACCCTCAGAATCAGGAAAAACATATTTTAATTCACATTTTTCTGTGTACGCATGCCAGGCTCACCAGAACAACAGAGAGCCAGCTGGGAAAATCATGGATGTTGAGTAATCCCCTTTTAGCAATAGCCACAGGTTAAATTGGGATATTTCCTCTTGGCACGGCCCCTGTTGGAATTTTGATTGGGGATGCAGCGAGATGGTCTTTTGAGGATGATACCGAACTGTAAGAACTGTGTTGCATGGCAGAAAAGGCTCCATGTCCACAAGCTATTAAGCCCAGTATTCAGTCTTAAAGGAATACTCCAACATTTTGGGCAAAATCCCCTTTTTCCGACTTACCCAGACTGAGACAAGATGTTCGATACCATTTTCACCTCTGTGCGTCCACTGGTTCGGTTCCTATGGGTAGCATTTCATGTTAGCTTAGCATAAAGACTTGAAGTCTACAGGAGTCATTAGGCTAGCTCCATCAAAGTAAACACCTGTTCATAATGTACAATGTCGTACACATTAGAACAGAAAGAAAAGAAAGAGTAAAAATAATTTTAAAAAGGGCTAAAAACCGGGAGTTTAAGTCATATAATAATAAAAGGAAAAAAAAAAACGATGAGAAGGGGAAAAAGAGGGCAAGACCTGTATTATTTCAAAATAAGAGTATGCAGCTGTACTGAGACAAAAAGTGCAAGTGCATTATTAGTCAGTATGTTATATAAAGTGACCAAGACCTGCCCTTTCTTTCTTTCTTTCTTTTTTTCCCCGAGGGCAAATGATTCCTTTGGAGCATGTGCACGGTCATTTATAACACTATTTACCTTCATGAGTATCTGCCAAATATCAGTGGTAAAAACTGGTATCAGGCTGATCCCAGTATTGCTTTTCAAAGCTGATACTGGCTCATACAGATAGTCTGCAAAAGCATGTCGCATTTCAGTTCTCTCTCTCTAATTGCTAAGCGAGCATGCTGGCTGCAGGAACAATTCGATAAGACATGTGGCTGCTGATGGACACATTGTCTGTGGCAGCGATCAAACAGGAAGGTCTCTTCAGGCGGCAGGCCACCCTGTCGCCGCTATCAGAGCTTTGATCTAATGAAGCAGCTCAAAGTCAAACTGCCAAATGGATTGGAGAGACTGAACTCCCACAGAGATGAACTGAGGGAGGACGATCGACCCCCCACTCAGCTGAATGAACCAGATGATGTCATACCTCACAGGCTACGGACTGCATCTGCACAACACGGTCGAAAGACAAATCCAATCGATGTGTATGATCTAAGAATAGGGAGAAAAATCCGTACGAGACAGACCTAAAAATAATACTGAAGAATGTTTACAAGTTGCACTTAAATCTAAATTTGAGCATTTAGGCCAAGATAGGCCAATTTATTAAATTAACAAGGTTGTTGTTTCTTAATTGCTTATTATAGCACGCTCCTGTATTACTGCAGACCCCTAGATGTTCTTGACTTAAAAGATATAATCTATAAATCTCACACAATGAGACTGCTAAAGTGAATCATTGACTCCTCCTTCCACCAGAACACCACAAAGATAATTTTTCATCAATATTTAGATCCCTCTGATGATAAGCATGTTCCTACAACTCTTAACATGTCAGATTAATTTCAATTTAACTTTAATTGCATTCTCCTCAAGGACTATGGTGCAGCGATTTTTGTGGTCAGGAAGGGCAAGTTCCTGTATTTGATTTTGCAAGACATTATTTTGGTTGCAGATCAAAAAAACCTTTTCCAGGACAGAAGGTTAAAATCCGAAACGGTCCCGCACAAAGGGAAGTTTGGTCAGTCTGTTCAAGAACACTGAAATCAGCTGCTTTCTTGCTCGCCGTTACAAGCGTCAGCGTTGATGTAATGACCCAGATTCATGAATTTCAGCGGTAAAGGAATAGGCCAAAGGGTAAAGGCATTATTCTTGCACGTGTGACCAAAATTATTTGCAAAAATTGTTGACAAGACAGTCCGCTCCATGCAGGGAAATGTATCACCTGACAAAATCCGGCGTGATTTTATGAATCATTATCAATGGCACATATGCAAATGAGCAAAGTGGGTGGTAGCGCCTCATTATGCACGAATGCTAAAAAAAGGCCAGTAACCCACATTTATGAATGGAGAAATGTGTTACCATGTCACCATCTGTCCTCACCGACACGGTATAAACCAAGCGGTGTGTTTTATGAATCCGGCCCAATGGATTCATTCGTAATTGTTTTCATCGAGATGAAAATGTTTAAATCCATTCCAGGTGTAATGTTCTTCCAGTCAGCAGTGTATTGGGATTAACACATTAAGAAATTTGTTTAGCCCTCATTCATTTGCCGTCTTAAAGTGCCTAACAGCAGCTGCATTATGAGACGAAATGAGGGTAAATGAAAACAAAGCTAATCCCCTAACCTTGGACCTTCAATGAAAACAAGAAAGAAAAAAAAAAAAAAAGGACTCAGGTGGAGTGTGGCTGTCTGAAAGTGGAGCAAGGCTTCAGAAAAACGGCCTGCATGCTCGGTAGCATCTCTCTGGAATATATAAAGGCTAAAAGCAGAGTGTATCGCTGGCAGCTGCTAACCAATGGATCCTGACCATGTCCGACGCGCCCCGAGCTGATAGAACAAGCTCTCAAGAATCCTCCGAGTGTGAAATTACTAGCACTGAATGTGACTTCCAAATTTAATTCTGTCATCACTACTCAGTCACAGAAAGAGCACGTCTGATTCCTGTATTGTTATTGACTCTCCTTAGCACTTCCAGATTGGAGGCCTTCCAAGTCCAGATTTCACCACGGAGATAATCTGTCAGCTGAATATCTGCCTGATTCATTCTGTCATGAAAAGAAAAAGAAAAGCGGCTGAGCTACTGAAGGAGGTACAGGAATACGTGGAGGTTCAGGGCTGAAGGCTGAGCTGTGTTATTGGAGAATGTATGCAGATGTGTAGAAATGGAAGTTTTTATCACCTCTGCGCTAGTCTCTCACACTCAGCATATCAGTCCCTGTGGCATTTCGCAGAGGGTTTTTTTGTTGCAGCCAAAAATTTTTGATATTACAGCAGCCTTTCTCAAAAACTGCGATGCAACTTGTTGAGTTTTAAGGGCTGAATTCATGGTATGTGAATAAGCGGCCAATATCTATGAATCACTTCGCCGTCGTAGGCAGCTCAA
Organism: Neoniphon sammara; assembly: GCA_900302535.1. NCBI lineage: Eukaryota > Metazoa > Chordata > Actinopteri > Holocentriformes > Holocentridae > Neoniphon > Neoniphon sammara. The sequence continues at coordinate 1,310 of OMKZ01022608.1, read as the reverse complement.
ATTCGTTTGTAATTCAAATATTTCATTCAAATATATGGGTTGACAAAACAGGATATCCATGTCTGGGTCCTGAGTGAAGCGAGACTGGTCTTCATTTCTGGGTGTTTCTTTAGTTTTTGTTTCAGCGTGTTTATTATTGTCACCGTGATGACAAAGGCTCTTACACTAACCTTTTCATAAACTGAACCAAGCAGTTTTGGTGCCTAAATTTAACCAAGCGGCGAGCGTTTTGAGAGTTGTCTGTGTTCATGTTTGCTTTAAGAAACGCTGCTGTGTGTCGTATCAGAGCGAAGCGACAATCGACCTGCGTGGTCGTCTGGGCTGGAGGAGGAGTTGTAATAATTCGGGGATGAACTGTCGAACAAAAGAATATATTTGTAAAGCTGCTAATCTTGATTCTTAATCATCAATGGAATTATCGTTATCGATCAACAGAAACATATTGCAAAAAAAAATCTGTGTTAAAATCTTGTTTTTCTTTAAAAAATAAAAGCCTGCCAGTGGGATGAGATAATCCCACCTGTTTCCAATGCAGTTTCACTTGTTTGGGGAATTTTTCTGGGAAAAGTATAAATATGTTGAAACAAGGCAGAATAAGGCAGATCAGCCCACTAGGATCAAGAAAATCTACAGTACTTTCAAGCTTTAAAATGAAAGAGCTGTTCATGACATCACACTCCACCAAGGCACCGCTAATTTAAACCCAGTCTATTTACAGGACGTCTTATGAGGCTTAATTGAAGAGGAAAGTGGTGCTGATAACGGTGGAGTTCATCAGCAGCAGGTGTGATGCTCCCTCTCCTCTCATTTGATCACAGCTTTAATGGGTACAGCCGCTGCAGGTCAGGATCCCCCCCCACCCCCCGCCCTCAGGGCTAATGAGGTCACTTCTGTTGCATAGCCAGAGGTGCCTGGTTGGAGGCCGGACCCATCGGCACTCTGGGCTACAATACATCTGCTGCACCCTGAATGCCATCTCTATAATAGATGACTTACAGACCAGCAGGAAATTAACTAATCTGCTGAAGAGCAGCGGGCCTGCAGCGTCCCCCCGCAGCCCCGCGAGCTGGAGAGGGAGCGAGGAAAAAGTGATAAATAACGAGGCGGTGCTGGATCTCTGGTCACTTTAATATAGATCTGACAAGACATCAAAAGAGATTAAAACATCAGTTGTGTGTGTGTGTGTGTGTGTGTGTGTGTGTGAGACAAGCAGGCTCATATCCACTCACTGTATAAAAACTTGCAGCCAGTCATTTAGGCCGCACTTATCTGGAGAAATCTGAAAATGTGTTTTCGTGCCAAATTGTTTT
>OMKZ01022598.1:7736-39044 GCA_900302535.1 Neoniphon sammara | reverse complement strand
AGATAGATAGATAGATAGATAGATAGATAGATAGATAGATAGTCTTTCAAGAGGATAAATCACCCATATCACTGCATTTCCTGATAGTTGGTTGAAGTTGTTGTTATGGTGCCAATGTACGGAATAGCACTTGAACAATACACATTACAATTTAGCAACAGGCAGTAAAACAAAAGACTGCCCTTCACTGTTGTTTATTGATATACTTTACTTTCTTCAGGCATTGTCATATAGAGATATTTCCTGTTGTTTGTTTGCTGTTATGAATCCCTGAGCTTACTGAGCATTATTTTGAAATCAGCAAAATAGTTGCAGTATCACATTTCACTATCATTTACATGGTTGACATGTCATCTTTTGTGTCACTCCAGAGAACATGTTTACACTAGTGTGTTCAGAAGTGAGGCCATCATACAGGACACGCTGCTGAGTCATTTGCAAAACAAACTGGATACATCCACTGTGAATTTTTTTGCGGTTCATTTGTGCTGGCAGTTTGTTTGTATATTGCACTTGGACAGTTAACAAATTTTCTTTGGTTACATGACGAATGTTACACTTACTGCATCTCAGCTAAAAAACATCTCTGTTCTGTTTCCTCAGGTGATGGCAACCCAAAGGAAAGCAGTCCTTTCATCAACAACACAGATAATGACAAGTGCAACAGCTACGATGGCAAGAACATGGCCCTCTTTGAGGTAACTTACATCATCATCTCACTTCATCTCATCGTTGCAGTGAGATCTGCACTGGAGAAAGTGACAAGGTTATTTGTTTTGGCAAGATATAGACCGCAAACCAAAGACCTCAAACCTTACTAGAACATCATCTGCGGTGGTAGGTGTCATAGCATTAATATCTTGTTTATTCAAACATCAACCATCAAAACTATTACATGACTATCAAGTATCACTGGATATAGCTGTAACTATATAGAAGTCACATTATCTTTTGGCCTTAGCTTAAAGTAATAAAATTCCAAGTCCTTAATTTATATAATTTGAAAAGTCAACCATTTACTACTCCTTGACACCTGAGATGAGGAGAACTTGACTTGAATTTTGACTCCAATAACTTTTGCTTGTTATTTTCAGTGAAGTGGAGCATTTACATTGTCATTCAAAACACATCACAGTGATGTTTTGTATATACACCAACATTGTTATTGTGAGAAGATTACATGCAGTTTCACCTTTTATAGTATTTAGTGCAAAACACACAGAGTATACTAAAGCGTCTGCATTCACTGTGGTGAACTAAATAAAAACTGCACACAGAGGTGATATTCGTACCAGTCCTCCCATTGCACAAGAGTAAACTGATCAAAGAGCTTATTTGCCAGAAAAGCTGGTGTATTTTTTCAATTCATTCCACTGAACAGTTTCCAGGTGCTCTGCCATGCCATTTGGCAGACCTTGTCCCTCTGTGGTCACTGGCCCTGTATAAAATGACTGGAATAAAGTCAGTTAGGCGTTATGACTTCTATTTTAACAGCTGTACATGAAGCTGATCCAGTCGTGCTATTCTAAGATCCTTTGAATCATGAACAACTACTGAATGAAGTTTTGCACTATCCATTTTGGTCCTGGAGTTTGTTTTTCTCTCTTTTTATCTTTTATTTTTATTTATTTATTTATTTGTCTGAGTATATGGTCATTGATCACCCAAAGGCCAGATTTAAGTTACAGAACCAGTATCTAAACAATCCAGTACTGATTGCACATACTTATGTGAGTGACATGAAACTTAATTGACTTTGGGGGAAAGGAAGCCAGAGCTAGGAAAATGAAGCTTAAACTGATTGGTGACTTGAAAAAAGAAAGCTGTTGGTATATAGTTATCAGTAGATGAGTCATTTGTTCAGCATGCTAAAAGGTATTTTCCATTTTGCAGGAGGAGATGGACAGCAACCCCATGGTGTCGTCTCTGCTCAATAAACTGGCAAACTACACCAATCTCACCCAGGGGGCCCAGGAGCACGAGGAAGCCGACGATGATGAGGGATCAAAGAAGAAAGCAGTCAAGGTACAGCAGAGAGCCTTGTCTCAAACAGTGTCTGTACCAGTGCCTCTCTTCTGAGTGGTGTGGTCTACATGCAGTTAAATATGGCACATTTGCATTTATACTGGTACTTTTAAACTTGCTGACCTTGTTTGCTGTTACATAACAGGGTCTTTGACCGCTGAGGCCCTGTTTGTTTTTATTCTCAAATTTGTTGAGGATGTGCAAACTTCAGCACCTTATTTTCTCAGCACCCGGGTATCTTTGCTTACTTTATATAATACCCATTCTGTGCATTATGCTATTATGTCAACAAATACAAAACATGCAGTATGTTTGTTTATTTATTTATTCATTTATTTATTTATTTATTATTGCCTCAGAAAGTAAAAACTCAATTATACGCAGCATAAGTCCTAGACCATTTATTTATTTAGATACAAGAGCTAAGGTGTACCTATTGGATCATGGTCTTTTAACAGAACAAATCCTTCAAAGCTCATAGTTAACACTGAATATTTTGGTTAAGAACAGCAAGTAAAGTTAGCAACGACAGTCTAGCATCTACAGCATAACCTATGTCATATTTATGAATCAACACAAGCTTTTGTACTTCAACCCTGCCACAGACCGTTTGTGCATGTCAGTCTCCATTCTGGGAGTTTAAGTTTTTGTTTTCTTAAAAGAAGAAGAATTAAAAGTGCCCACAGTGCTGCCAAGTGCCGCATAGATGCTTCTGTAACCACAGCTCCAGTCCCATGCCAATTGCCCCATCCTGTTCCTTGCATGGATATACATCCAAGGCACCTCCCATTGGCTGAGCGAAACATCATGGTGAAAAACTTGGATAAAAAATGTGAAAAAAGTTAACACTAACTGTCACCTCCTCTTATGCTGGAACAGTGGGACTAGTTCTGTGCTTTTGCATTGGGAGATGGCGAAAAAGGTAGCTGTTTGTCAATCTGAAGCAGTCGCTTGTGTCTCATGGTATTTTCTGTCATTTTTCAGAATTTTCTAGAATAGTCCCTTTGCCTGTGCTTTTTTAAGTGCTGTTACGAAACTGCAGTTTCATTGAAGGAATGTAATGTATTTGTTGGGGTGGTGGCGATGCAGGAATTTCTTTTCAAGTTTTGTTGCTTGGTAGCATAGATAGGTAATATAAAATGTGCCTGTGAAACTGAAGTAATAGTCAAATCTTGAATTTAAAATATTAGTTCAGTTATACCAAACATTCATGTGTTGATGACAAGTATGTTGGGAAAGAGGCTTTTCACATTGCCAGAAATGGTCGCTTTTCCTTCACAAGTTGAAAATCTCCAAAAATATTTTTGATGCTGTGCTATCAGAGAGGTGAGTAGAAAAATATTTTGAATGAGTGCAGCCGTAATCCATTAATTTACTATTAAGCTGGGACAAATGAGTTGCTGCATCAGTGACTCAGAATGGTCGACATTGTTGGAGATAAGGATAGCATATGAGTTTAGATTTATGGCAGACTTTTGTGAGCAATTTTGTAATACTCTGTTTTTCAACTGCTCTGTGGGTGTAATGCAAGGAAGATGTGATTGAGATTCAACAGTTACTGTTTTCATTACATTCTATGCAGTGATTTTTTTTCCCTTTCATATTCTAGAACAGCATTTGAGCAATGTCCTCAAAATGCATTGCTAGACCATTTTTACAACTACAGTAATGTATTATGGTTTTGTGACATGTTTTTGATTTGTTTACAGTATTTACCACTTGTATGTGATTGGGACAGTGACTGGTCTTGTCTGAACTGACAAGACCAGTGTATTAAGTATTTCTGACCTTGATACGCATATATACATTTTGAGTCCTCCTCAAATATCCCCTTGTTTCTTCCCCATTCCCTAGTTTGCCTTCTCGGGTTTCGTTCTCCAATTCTCTTCATTTTTCACAATTCGTCCCTCTAATTCTCAATTCGTGTTTCTCTGCCATTTCATTTCCCCTCTCCCATTGCCTCATTCTGCCCCTTTCTCTGTCCTCTCTTCTTTGTCTTCCTCCTCCCCTCTATTTTTATTTGCTGTAGTGTGTTATATTCTCCTCCTTTTATACTTCAACCTTTCTTTTCTCCTCCTCTTAGCCCTCAACCCCCACCACACACACACGCACACACAGTTTCATCCCACTTATTTTACCATAGTTTAATCTCTTTTTTTCACCAACTGCCCTCCCCCCTTTAGAGCCCTCAGATGGGGACCTTCATGGGTGTGTACCTCCCCTGCCTCCAGAATATTCTGGGCGTCATCCTCTTCCTGCGCCTTACATGGATTGTCGGCACCGCCGGCATCATGGAGTCCCTGGCCATCGTGGGCATGTGCTGCTCATGTGTAAGTAACCAGCCCTAAACCGAAAAAGCACTGTTACCCTTGGCAAGGCCTACTGTTTCTCAGTCATTTTGATTACCCAACGCAGGCCCAAGCAGAATTTTGGCTCATATTTCTTAGCAGTATAATTTACTACCACGAAGTACAAACTATAATGCTGGAGGCTTAAAATACTTTCTATACATCTTTACTGTTTATACATATTCCTTTTTAGATTTTATAATGGTGCATTCTGTCCTGCAACAGATTAAAAGAAATTTTATCCCTGTACAACTGTGCAGTAAAACCCTAAATTAGAAAAAAAGGTTTGTATTTGCTGGGTTATAAAAACATAAAATTGAAAGGCTTTTGTCTCACAAACCTTAAACTGGATATTATTATCCTCTATCCCTTAGAGTTTACATTCAGTGGCTAAATCAAGAGATGTAACATGCATTGAGTACATTATGAAAGAGTGGACTTAATGTACCTATCAAGCACTTATTGTGTGGAATACATCAGCATATGTGAGTGAACGTGTCCATGTGTGCTTGACTGTTTTGGAAAGATCGGGAGCAGATGTGCTGCTGCAAGTGTTGAGACGGGATGTGAATGTTAGATTGACAGCAGGAGTGAGAGTGAACGGCGAGTTGACTCAGTGGCTTCTGATCCCTCCTATATTTAGCCACTCTGGCTTTCTACTTCCCATACAGACCCAGCTCCTAATGGTACCTGCCAGCTTGATGCCTAATCCCTCCATCTGCAAAGTGTCAGAGACATAGGGACACACACATACACCCACACAGGGGCTATATTTACCAGTCCCACGGCAGACAATGGATTACTTCAGCTTAATCAGGGGAAGTACAAAGACTTGGAGGACAAGCTCAATTGTATACTTCCTGTCTTAGTGTACAAGATCCCTTTTCCTTCTCCAACAGCATAATGGGATAATATTGACTGTCAGTGTCCAGCAGTCTATTTATAGTCTATATGGAAAGAGCAAAAAAGGGCACAGAATGGCAGGAGCAAAGAAACATCCCATGAGAAACAGTTGTGAATACTTCCTAATGCCAGCAATGTAATGCTAAGACTAGGAACAATATGTTAGGACCTGAAATTCAGTAGTAAGGAAAGCAGTAAAAGCCAGTTGTGCTGCTAAGCATGTTGCTGTGTAGCAAATAGAGAGGTACATAACCTATGACCACCAGTCAGTGATCACCCTAAGGCCAACAACCTTGAGTATTGACAAAAAGTTGTATTTTCCGGGCGTATTCATATTTTATTTTCTTAGAATAACCAAGTTTTCATGGAACTTACATGAGGCTTAGAGTTAACTGCAAATGAAAAAGAGTAGACTCCACAGAAACCATATTCCTATGGAGACTTGGTCATAAAATGTAACCAGCTTCACTGTGCCAGCAATGCACACTGAATTTAGATCAGTAAGGACTGTGTTTGCTTTGAAAGGTGGGTACACTTTCTCCACACATTAAAATAGAGCTAAAGTGAGGTTAGGAGGGTTTACCCTCTGCTCTATCCCTGCTATTACATAATGACTGAGATAATGTGAGAGGCGAGCTGAGCTTAGTCAAACAGATTAATGTTCATTTTCACTGCCTGGGTCTCGTCTCACTTTGCACTCATGGCTCCTCGTCTGTCAGTCACCCATAAGTCAGACGCAAAAGAAAGATCCAAAAATGTCCTATCGCAAATTCAGTTAATTTTAGTCCAGTTTAACTCAATTCAGGAGAGTTCTGTTTAGCTCAGTGCTGTAATTAAATTCAGTCAAGCTTAATTCAGATTCACATTGTCCCGCAAAGGACAAGCAAGGTTTTAAAAAAAATGCAAATAAAGACAGCTTCCCCTGTAATGCACATAGATCCATGACAACAAGTAATGATAACAGAGAAGACTGATCAGAACAAAGAAGTATTCTCCATAATCTCCACAACAAGAGTTAATAAAGACTACAAAAAGTGTAGGTCTGCAATCAAGTTGTTTCCTGTTGGGTACTGTAAGTCTAGTCATTTCTGGGTGAAAACGTTTTATGCCTTTGCTTTATGTGAATCTTAAGCACCTTCAAATGATCAGCTGGTGATTTAAAAAAAAAAAAACCTATTACTATTGCACCTTTTCTTAAAGTGCTAAAATTGCAGATAGATGTTTGTCAGAGGATGGCATGGTAGCTCAGTTGTTAGGACTTGTCAACTTTAAGAAGAACCCTGAGTAAATTGCTGGCTCTCTTTGGAGCTTGTGTTCTCATGTTTGCGTTGGTCCAGTCCGGGTGCTCTGTGCGCATCAGGTGGGCTGGAGACTCTAAATCGTCCTTAGGTATGAAGTAGTGGGAAGTGTGAGTGGTCATCTGTCTGTGTTAGTGCTGAGATGGACTGGCTGCCTGTCCAGGGTGTTTCTCTGCCTTTTGCCCAGTGCATGATGTGATGGATTTCAGCCTCAAGAACCTGATTGGGAATAAGTGGGCAAAGAAAATGCATGAATGAGTGATGAATGTTTGAGAGATTAATATCTGCGTAAAGCATAGAATCTCCAAACCTCCACCGTTCTAAAGTCGGGCAGATACATAGAAAGATTTATTTGTTTATGATAGAAACAAAGAGGCTCAGTGAGCTCTCATGGTTCTCATTAGACAACGACCCATGTTCACTAATCGAACACACACACATGCAGATTTACAAACACAGTCACCCATATCTGATTAGCCTGTTATTTATATAATAAGGTACACAGATTACTTACAATGACTTTGCTATCCATGCAGATCATTTTATTGTGTTTGATTATGTAAGACTAGCTTTATTGTGTTTACAGTTCATAGTGAAATTTGTCAGCTGCTGGCTTTTTAGAATGTGTCAACATTACTACTATGTTCAGTGTGGACTATAAATACAGTGTAGAGTGGTTGACGAAACAGATATTGTAACGGCATTACTATGGCTGCTGGCCATTTATTAGAAACACTGTTGAATAGGCTCTTATACCAATACTGGCATCCAATTTTGAGCAACTAGCCAAAAATGGACATCATATTTGAATTTCCCAAATACTAAAATATGATTCTAACAATTACGTGTAGCATTAAAGAATCACGTGTTGTCAAAACTCAAATCAAAAGTGATACATTTTTTCTTCTTTTAGGTTAGCTGTAACGGAGAAAAACATTTTAAGCAAAAAATAGATCCTCCCCCACTCAAGGCCACTGGATCCTGTCCACTTCTGTTGGGTTCAGGCTGAAATGTCAAGCTCTACTTCGAAGATTTTTGAGTCTCACCAGATGAGACATGTCTCCCAGGACTTAAATCCATTTTATTTATTCCTGGTCATGACATGCCATAGCTGCTTAGCGTTTCACTCAAAGTGGAAGGTTAATTTGCCGGCTAATTGGCTTTACTCCAGATTTTCTGTCCGCTACCTGAAACCGGACAGCCAGCAAAGAGCAGAATGTTTATTTTGGTCATTGATACTCAAGGGCAACTGTCGTCCTCTGTCATCTTGCCTTTACTTTGCTATTTTCTCACAGTAATCTCACTTGTCTCCAGACATCTTTTTATCTCTGGTTTCTCTCTGCCCTTCTCTTTTCTCTGCCTCCTCTGTCCTTGCTCTTAGCACTGTTAGGTAACAGGCCAGATGCAAATATCCTCAGCCACAACGGCTGATTTCACAGAAAACCTTGTATCCATTTCCAATCCCAAAGATTTAGAGCATAAGCCTCTAAGAAATCATTTCACAGGCTAAATATAGGATTAAGCTGTTCAAGGAATCTGTGGCGGTGGAAAATTTGTGGATTTGGTCCAGGTTCAGAAGTTCAGAAAAGGGTTGTTAATGTCGTAGAGGTTTGTTAATAATCTTTTCTGATAGGCAAGTGTTAATTGTTACACTTGGTTTCTAGTAGATGTGTTTACCTCCGTGGGAATAATAGCCATACAACAAATTTCTCAGCTACAGAAGTCCCAAATGATAGTTGATGCCAACCAAAGACATTCAGATCAGCTTTTAAACAAAAAAATGAACATGCTGGTAAATATTGGTCATGGGAACATCATGGAATTGTATAGTCAAAAGTGTAGGAACTCTGATCTTTGTGATTGATGGGCATGTTCTTTATGGAGTGTTACCCTTGTTGTGACAGCCTCTCTGCCTGTCAGTGCAGGACTTCTTTTGTCTTTAGACTTGGCAAAGACTGAGCTCCTTGTCATCGCAGCCAATCCCTCTGTGCAACAACAGATGATGTAGACCAGATGCGGCAGCGCATCTGATCTACAACCAGCCCAAAAGAGCACAAGTACAAGTCCTTGATGCTCACCTACAAAGCAGCTACCAAAACAGCTCCAACTTACCTGAACTCCCTCATTCAGGTCTACATTTATTCATCTATGCACTCTATGCATTGTCTCGTAGCAGTGCTTTGTAGCACTGCCTCACAGAAGCCATGTCCTGCTGGACCAGAGCTTAGCTTTGTAGCACTTACTCTCATCATTGTCTCCAACTAGTACCTTGCTTGTGTTGTATTGACATCTCATGTATATATCGCTTTGGATAAAAGCGTCTGCTAAATGCCAACTGTAACTGTAACTGTAACTGTAACCCTGCATAACTAATGGTTATTTCCTCTTTGGTTTCTGTAAACAGACCCTGCTGACAGCCATATCAATGAGTGCAATTGCTACTAATGGTGTTGTGCCAGGTAAGATGACTTTGGTGCTTTGACATATTTAAATGAGAAATGCTGCTTTCAGTTGAAACTGATTCCCAATGTCTTTTGCTCACCAGCTGGAGGCTCCTACTACATGATTTCCAGATCTCTAGGCCCAGAGTTTGGAGGAGCTGTCGGTCTCTGTTTCTACCTGGGCACAACCTTTGCTGGCTCCATGTACATCCTAGGTACCATAGAGATTCTACTGGTGAGTACACCCAGTATGTGTGTGTGGACTATTGCTATAGTATATAATGATTATCATGTTATTATCATGTTACAAAATGGTATGTACCATTTTTCCCCACTCACTCTTTAAGACTATCTGTCCCCCTATTGATGCCCTTCAGTGACTGTCTCATAAAAAGTCCCCCTCTCCTCTCACTCCACACTTTGTCCAGATTTGTACTGTGACAACTCCAACTATACTGTGTTTTTGTTCCTGTCCTTCCCTTCCCATTCAGACCTACATTGTGCCTAAGGCGGCCATCTTTGTGGCGGAGAGAAAGGAGGACGAGGTGGACGCCCTGCTGAATAATATGCGTGTCTATGGCACCTGCTGCCTGGCACTGATGGCGCTGGTCGTCTTTGTAGGAGTGAAGTACGTCAACAAGCTGGCGCTGGTCTTCCTGGCCTGTGTCATCCTCTCCATCCTGGCCATCTATGCTGGAGTCATCAAGACTGCATTTGAGCCGCCTGACTTCCCGTGAGTCCAATTTACTATACTGCTTCATCCAGTGTAGTGTTGAGTAGTATTGAACCATACAGCTAACCTTGTCAACAGGTCACAGTGGTTTGTGGAGATGGAATTTCAGCAGCCAATTATGGTTTCTTAGAAACTGAAATATTTCTTAGAATATAAAAGGCTAAATGTTAGTTGAGCTGTATAACAAAGTAGCAAGGTGAAACTTTTCTAACCAAAGCCAGAATTCAGGTGGGTGGCTACTGTTAGACCATTTGCTCGATAAAAAGCTGAAACAAATGTCTTATCTCCAAGTTCTGTATAGAAACATATCTAAAAACAGTTGTTTTTAGTAGCTGGTGCATTACTTTTCACATTTAAGAGTCCCACACGTATAGCTTTGTGGGCTGAGTAAACAATTAAGTCATGTTTAGAATGATATTTAAAGATGTCTACTTCTATCTTCTCTCCCACTGGATAGTGTTTGCCTTTTGGGGAATCGTACACTGCAGAACCACAACTTCGACAAGTGTATGAAGATGGAGGTTATAGACAATGTGACAGTTACCACCAAGCTGTGGGGGCTGTTCTGTGATGGACCCGAGCTCAACGCCACCTGCAACGAGTACTTTAGAAACAACAACGTGACTCAGTTGCAGGGGATCCCTGGGCTGACCAGCGGAGTCATTTCAGGTTGGAAAACACTTTGCTCTAGGCGGTGAGGTATTGTGGGGAATTTCAGTGCTGGATTCATGACTAACTGCACACTTACTACCCCGCGGCATCCCCTACCAATGGTTCCCCTGCTAACAAATAATCATCATACATACACTGGCACATACACATTTGCTCTAACAAACCTTTTGACTCCTCTGAACTAATGGACTTGCTAATTAAACTGGAACTTGTGTGTAGATTTGTTTTGGTCTTATCAAGCATTATTTCATCAAGATGTCAAATGTGCATTGTTTACACTTTAACTGGGAAATAGACGGAGGCAGAGAAACAGAGTGAGAGAGACAGATGTGATGTGAGAGAGAGAGAGAGTGAGAGGAATTGGGAAATGAGAGAAATAAAAGAAAAAGAAAATGTGAAACAAATGAGAGAAAACAGCTTCCTTAGAGATTAAGGCTCAACCGGAATTCCCACAGCTGTAGTGAAAGTCATAGGTTTGATTACCAGTGCGTAGTCATGATCAGGAGGTCAGCTTGTGAAACAGCTGGCTGGGATGAACTTGTTCACCTGCTCTGCAGTGATAACAAAATCCACTATTTCAGTTCTGCATTGTGCAAACATGCTGATCTTCCTAAACCATGAACACTTTCAGTTTCCTGTTGTTTTTTTTTTTGGTTGTTTTTTTTTGTTTTTTTTTTTTTGTTCTAATGATTTTTGTCTGGATCCTAGCATTCTTTTTCCCATTTTTCAAGATTTGTTAGTGATGGATTTGTCCTGCTCACAGTCAGGTTATGAACCCCTCTGGCTGTAATACACTGGTTTCCACCCTGTTCAATTCTTCACATTCCTCCTCTTTCTCCAGTCTATGTACTTTTCATTCTCTGGTCAGTCACCTCAGTTGACCATCCATGCTGATGAAATGATCATGCTGCTCCTGCATCAAAAAGTCACAAACTGTACCATCCTACAGGCCTCATCAACCTAAATCACAAGCAGTTTATAGTTGACATATGACAAAATCCGAAGTGTGGCCCTCTTGTTTCAAATAAATTAGGCTGCATTTGATAAGACTAAATTTTGTCATATTTCTCCAAAATGTGCTTTTGCCTTACTCCAGTTACCATGAAATGGCCAAAAATGTGCCAACACTTAATAAATAACAAAAGACAGATGGAGATGGTTGGACATACTGAAGTTGGAATTCACACAATCATGAAATGCAATATTTCATTTAAATGCCACGTCAGGACATTGCCTGGGTTACAAAACCAGCCTGGCTCCACCCTTTAGTGCGAATTCATTCCTCTCATTCTTCTTGTTATGGAACTGGGGCAAACATATGCAGGTGCTGAGCAATTTCATCTGTATGAGATTATTTTACTTTCTCCACATTCTCTCTCTTCCTGTTCTTTTTAATTCTCACTCCTTTTGTTCTTTCATCTCCTTGCCCAATCCGTATTACTCCAGGTAGTTGTTGGACATAGAGGGTCCAATGAGGGCCGATGGTTGACCCTTGGCTTGGTGTATAAGGGACTTAAATTTTTCTGCAAAATATAAAACTAAATTTATGTAATATGTTTACTTTTATGCTCATTTTGTTTTTGATAGTTTTTGTATTTGAAAATTATTGAGTTCAAGGTGAATGTTTACCATGCTCTGAGTGCCATGTTAGTTTTCTTTTCTCTCAGTTTCTCTCTGTTTTGGCAAGACACAGGGCAGGTTAGATGTTACTTTCACCCAGCTGTTTCACTGAATTAAGGAAAAATGGAGGTGCAAAAATCTCACTGCCAACAGCCATTGAGTTCAGATGTATTGTCAGTTTTTCTTCTCCAAGAAGCTGGTTGACTGCAATCTCATGTCTTCATTGGTCAAGCAGTACTGGTGGAAAACAAGTACAGCCCTTGGGTACAAGGAGACACTGCCTATATCTGCATTACCCGTGTGACATTCAGTCAAATTATTCAGTGATGTGCCCCTCTGTCCTTGTCTCTGTAGAAAACATGTGGGCGGACTACGGTCCAATGGGTATGCTGGTAGAAAACAAGCGGGTGGCATCTAATTCAGCAGCTGACACGTCCCAGGATGTCTACTTGCCCTATGTGGTCAATGACATCACCACCTTCTTCACCCTGCTGGTTGGCATCTACTTCCCCTCTGTCACTGGTAAGAATACAAGAGTATAAAGGAGACACATGCTCAGAATGTTTAATTTGTGTAATTAACTGGTACTGACGTTAGAAGTAGCCAGCTGACCTACAGCTATGAGATGGACTCACATATAAAATGGGCATTTGGATGGTGTCACTGGAGAAGCTGTCCTGTACCCAGAAAGAAAGTTTGATCCCTACTACGGCTAATAATTCTTACCCTATTTAATATAAAATAGAGAACAAACACTGTTTGCCAATTTACCAGCTAGAATCATTTCAGTGTCTTTCAGTGTCAGTGTTTTGGAAGTCAGTGTTTTGGCACTCATTCATGAAATGTTCATAGCCAGTTTTGATTTTGAAATCCTTGTTAACAGCACTGACAATAATTCAGTATGTGACAGTCAGTATTTGCCAGTGTTTACTATATACAGGGTTACTCTTTCATATGCACTATGTTGCCTTTTGACTCATTTACTATGAGGTGCAAGTCTCCTTCTGGACAAAGTGGCACTTTGAAAAAATCTGAATATCCTGATTGACTATCAATGGTAAAGCAGCCTGTAAGCCAGCCTGTAAAGCCAAACCTGTTTTTGTTAAATGTACGGATATACAGTCAGAACTCTTATGTATCCAGTCAGTTAATGTGTGCAGTGCTGTCTTTCTGTTGTACGGCTTTGTTTTAATCCAAACAGTTCACTAGGTTCTGACGGTCATTAAATATCCAGCGGAGATGGATATTCCAGTGTTTATAGTTCTGTTATTAAACAGTAACCATGTCTCTGTCATAATAAATCATAATGAGATGTGAGATGTGTATTATAATTTTCCCGTATGAAGAATGTGCAGAACTCTATTGTAAGTACTTTGGATTTATGTTACCAACTAAATATACAGTCCAGTCAGGATAAAGTCTCATCATTACTTTAACCACTTTGACCACTTTGAGCAAAAGGATTGTGAAATACTCTGCAGGACATTATGTATTACATTAATGGCTCAAGCCTTGCATTAAGTTATATAATCATGCTCAACATTAGCAGGGACTGTGCGGTTCTGTAAATCCCCCATTAGTACATACAGAACAGAACCAAAGATTCAGGGTGTAGTTTGTGTGGTACTGTGGAGGTAAAGTGTTTTCCAGCACCACACAGCAGCATGTCTGAGTTTCCACCAGCTGATTACATGCTCCTTATTGTAGGCATTTCTTAATTATGGTATTCTTGTGAAAGATGGTATACATTTTTACCAATATGATCGACTGGCACAACTTATTGTTTTATTAGCAATACCCGTGCTTTGATTGTAAATATGTGAGTTATGCATAACAACAATGGTAACTGGCTTTCTTATGGACCTCTGTGAATGCTACATAATCAGTTCCTTTAACTTGTGCTGAGTTTGCATTTGTAATTAAAATTTAAAAAATTTAAAAATACGGTTGATAAACAGTGCAGGTGAGAGCTGGACATCAAGTGAAAGCTGTCAGTGGTCAGGTTGTCCATTTCTCTGTTCTGTTGTGACCCCGCCCCCTTCCAGGTATCATGGCTGGATCCAACCGATCAGGTGACCTGCGGGACGCTCAGAAGTCCATCCCTATTGGAACCATCCTCGCCATCGTCACCACCTCCATCATCTGTATCCTGAAACCTTTTACCATAACATTGACTCTAGAAAGTCTTGTCACAGAGCCACAGCTGTTGATTTAGCAAGTGTAGATCTAGTTTAATAGTCGCCTCACTAGTTTCTAGTGTACAGTCTACAGATCAGAACCAGGTTGTACGTCCAGTTTGTTGCCAGACATCAGTGCAACTCCAGGACGAGAAGACTGGTTACTGTTACTTAGAGTCCAAATTTAGTTACAGAAACTGAACACAGTGGAGGCTTAAAGTGGTTTGAGGCTTCACTCTGTTGCCAGATTTATAGATGCTAAGGGATTTATTTGGTTCAGAACCCTTTAGACCAATGACCCAATACAACATGCTTTAGTATCCCTACAGTACTAACACAGCTGACACCACCAGTCAGAGTTTAGGTACTTAGCTCTCAGACAGTTAAGATGTGTACAGTGGCCTCTTAAGCTTTACACCAATGGCTAATAACAGGAAGTCTTTGTTGACGAATTCCCTGGACTCTTTCCTGAACAGCGTTT
This sequence comes from Neoniphon sammara, assembly GCA_900302535.1. NCBI lineage: Eukaryota > Metazoa > Chordata > Actinopteri > Holocentriformes > Holocentridae > Neoniphon > Neoniphon sammara. Next base: position 24,346 of record OMKZ01022598.1, on the reverse strand, counting down.
CCCAGACATCACCTGTGTGGTGCTGTTTGGTGCATGCATTGAGGGCGTGCTGCTCCGAGACAAGTAAGAGTTGCACACAAACATTGCATGTTTATAAGACAAGTGTATAGCATGAAATACGCTAAATGGACAAAAAGTGAACATGTTTTTGCCAAAGAGGAACTGGAAGAAAAACTGCATACTGTGTATCATTTAATGTCTGGCCTCCCCTTTCCTCTTTTTATTTAGTATAATAAGCCTTTTTTTAAAGTGAAACTGAAAAATCATAACTGTAGTTTATAACAAAATGAATCCATGCTGCGTTAATTTGTGTATGTGTTTGATGTTATGTCCAGGTTTGGTGACTCAGTTAAAGGGAACCTTGTAATCGGTACGCTGTCTTGGCCGTCACCTTGGGTGATTGTCATTGGCTCGTTCTTCTCCTGCTGTGGGGCGGGGCTGCAGAGTTTGACCGGCGCCCCGCGTCTGTTGCAGGCCATTGCACGAGATGGCATTGTACCTTTCTTACAGGTCAGACACACACACGTACTGTTCTCTCCTTTGTCACTCTCTCTCTCTCTCTATCACACACACATACACACACACAAATATGTTCTCTGCAGTTTTTTAGTAGTCTTTTAACACATCCTCTTGTACTCATCTGCAAATTTGTCTGTTTCTACATTTGTATCTGTTTGTGTCGCCCTGCATGCATGTTGTATGTATGCATGTTATTTTTTTTTGTGTGTGTGTGTGTGTCTGTGTGTGTGTTTAGGTATTTGGCCATGGCAAGGCCAACGGGGAACCTACCTGGGCTCTGTTGCTGACTGCTGGGATTTGTGAGATCGGTATACTCATTGCCTCCCTGGACGCTGTGGCTCCTATCCTCTCCATGTCAGTATCTCATTACACACTGTTTGACGCTAATGACAAACACTGCATGTGCACATCTTCCCATCAAATAGACTCACCAGGAACATCTACACAAACACTATGATCCCTTATTGATTTCACTTTTTAAAGTCATTTAGATGATGCAGGGGAGATGGAGATGATGATGAAGTGTTGGGTTATAGAAAGAATCAGCTTTGATACAACTGAGATATGGATTGAACAGCAGGAAGTGCAGCACATCAAGATGATCATCCTAATGCTCCGTCGACCTTGTTATACATCAGTTTCACAACGTTGTTGGCACAGTATCTGATCCCGTTGTTTTGCATTCCTCATTTTAGCCAGATAATTTACCCTAAGATACATGCATGAGCAGCACACAGAACGACTTCAAGCTTTATGGAGCTTAGAGTTGCACAGCTGCCTTATTCACATGCTGAGTGTCCGTTTGTCCTTCTGTCCTCCTCTCCCAGGTTTTTCCTGATGTGCTACCTGTTTGTCAACCTGGCCTGTGCGGTTCAGACCCTGCTGCGCACACCCAACTGGAGACCCCGCTTCAAATACTACCATTGGTGAGTCAACTATGTTTGTCTTTGTCTTGTTTGACATTTACTGTTTCTCTGAGATTGAAACTTAGTGTCTTGGAACACTGTGATTTTAGCACCTCGTCAGGCTCTCAGGGTTGTTGCTGTTGAGGTGGCTGAGGCTTTCTCTGTGGAGGTTGTCAGAATGACACATCACATTCAACAGTCAATTGTACCAATCTGCTTGAAACATGCATCTTAACAGATCATGTGACATCAAGCACACAGTTACGTTCAAATTGTAAGACTGTTCTCCTTTTCTGGAGTTCATTCTCTTCAAGACCACTTTGGAACGTCGTTCTCCACAACTAAACAGTAATTGACTTGTTGGATTTTACCTTCACCTTCAGTTTTTTTTTTGCTGCTAATGTTATATGGTGTCCTTCATACTGCTGAAAATCCCCTGTCATGGAATCACAAGTTACAGGATTGTGGAGTTTACGTGGACACAATGGTTCCACTTTGTCTATGACTCTTGGTCAAAGCAGCCACCAAAAGCTGTGTGTTCTGTTATGTCACGGATGTCATGTTGGCACACAGTGGCCTGTCGTGGCAGTCAGTCTGCTGGCTGCCAGATCTGTGTGTGTGTGTGTGTGTCCTACCTAACAAGATTTGGCTGCAGGCTAACAGTAAGCAGCAACCTGCTGATTTTGACCTGTGTGTCTTTTCTAATGGGAGGCAGCTCGACTGGCCACACACACGGAATGTAAACACACACATACAACATGTGCACATACAACATAAATTCACACAGCATGAAGTGCGCGTGCACAAACATGCACATAGACTGTACAGTATATGCCAAAACGTTCCGTGTAAAACAAATTCTAGCGTGATGAGGGTATTTACTGGGATTAGTTCCACAGGACCGTTAGAGGACAATACAGCACGGCACTATTGTTAGCAGTGGCTTTCACTGCTTTCACCCAGGGTTCATTTGTCAAGCCTCTCAGTTCTGTTTCTGAACCAGTGTCATTGTTTCAGCGAGACATCTTTCGTGACAATTTGGAAAGCCCAAAATGGTAGTTTTGCAAATAGATGACCATGCAGGCGCTGAAGTTTGGAAGCACCGGGAGTAACAGCTTTTGATAATGTTGAGAGCATGTGTGTGTTTTCTCCCACAGGGCCCTGTCTTTTCTGGGAATGAGCTTGTGTCTCTCTCTCATGTTCATCTCTTCCTGGTACTATGCTATTGTGGCCATGGGTATCGCTGGCTGCATCTACAAATACATTGAGTATCGAGGGTAAGAATGCTTTTGTGTGCATGAATTTCTTTATTTAAGGAAAATGCATTGAAAGGTGAATAAAGGAGACCGTACACTAAACTTTTAAATTGTGTACACAGAATAAAAAAAGGGTGCTGGCCTGGCACTCAGATACATTTACAGTTTTGGACAGCAAATGCAGAGTTCTGGGCAGTATTTACCATGTAAATACAGAAAGATCCCAAGTTTTATAGCCCTTCTTTCAGGTAAAAACACTTATCTCCAAAAATGTTTACCCATGGAATCAAGGAAATCAGCTTCATTTTAGATTTAGCGACTGTGCATTTTCAGAATCATCCACTGGGTTTTGATAAGTCAAATGATCATGCCGTTTTTTCTCAGCCCATACAGGACATCCTTGAAATAAAAACATGAAAATCACTTCATTTCAAGTTACCGTTGTTTTTACATTCCCACAGCAGGCCTCTTAAATTGTGTCAAATACACCATGGCATAAAATAATGCCCCACTTGCTATACTTGTGGGTAGAAGCTAGTTTTACTGATGATGCACTCATAAAATCAGAGATGAAAGCTGTATCTGTTATCCAGAACATCGACTATAAGACTGTTAAACTGTAAAACTTAAAATATCCATTTAGTGTCTGTGAGCAGATATACGTTTAACTTTATTTAAGTTTAACTTTCCACTTGACCATATCAGAATAAGGCCTTTAAATATGTAAGAAAATTAAGGGAATCATTTTACCAGAAATTTGTGTCAAATGTGTCATTTGAGTATTTATTGATTATTAATTTCTGGCCTGTGACTCAACCTTTGATTCATTGTCATTGGTTAATTTTTTCTTCACCAGGGCAGAGAAGGAGTGGGGTGATGGCATCCGCGGCCTGTCTCTTAACGCCGCCCGCTACGCTCTCATTCGCCTTGAGGAGGCACCACCACACACCAAGAACTGGAGGTGTGTGTGTGTGTGTGTGTGTGTGTGTGTGTGTGGTTCATAGTTAAATTGCATTAAGTACATGAATAAATCAAGTAAATTCATAGTATCAGGGAAAAAAAAATTCTCATGCCATCTTGGCTTGTAGTAACTTTGGAAATGTGGACACTGACATGGAAACAAGTGCCACCTGTCACTGTTTGGGGACAAAAAAGGGACAGAGAGACAGAAATAGACACAAAGAGTGATTTTGATTAATCTCTTGGTGTTCTACCTAATCTGGCAGACAGGGTTGATAAGCCCTTGTATATAGGTCCACAAAACCTTGCACACCCCCAAACCACTCACTGCAGTTTCATTTAGTTTTTTAGCTTGCTCTTGATACTCCTCTCGTAGATGTAATGTTTCAAGTTTTGTTTTGTTGATTTGTCTGATTTATTTTGTTTTATGTGGAAATGTAACTCCCATTCAACTCTATTTGGTGGTTACTGTTTTCCGACTTTAAATGTTAAATGTTTTGTTTTGTTTTTGTTTTCTCTTTTTTTTTCTATCAGTAGTAGCCTTGTGTTAAAGAAACATATGACAGCAGTGCCTCTAATTCAGCCTCACCTTAATCTCTTCCTTTGCTCCTTGTAAAGTCAGGTATTTTTCTTGATCATCTGACCAGGAATTTAGAAGAGTTGACTTTTCCAGACCCTGGAGCTGACACCACCTAGAATTGCAATGCATTGCAGTGAAACTTGAAATTATTCTCCCCTGTGTACATCACCCCACATTATTATTAGGGCTACACTATATGGAAAAATAAAGTAGTGTGAACAGACTGCTCTAGGCTATGTAAATTAGTGACTTCAAGAGATAGTAAATTCAGATTGATTAACAAAATAATCTGAAAAGCCTCTGTTGTTGTTTTCCACCTTGCAAAGCAATGAAATATAAATCTGTACCTCCTCTCCTCTCTGTTTCTTAATCGTATCCAGGCCACAGTTGTTGGTGCTCCTGAACATGGATGCAGATTTAGCGGTCAAACACCCTCGACTGCTGTCCTTCACCACTCAGCTGAAGGCAGGCAAAGGCCTGACTATAGTGGCAAATGTCCTGGAGGGAACCTATCTCACCAAGGAGGCAGAGGCCAAGAAGGCTGAGCAGGTGTCGTGAAAATACACACACAGACATGCACACATGCATGAGACACACAGGATGTCCCTGCTCTTTCTCTGTCACTAATATGCCTTCCTATTTAGTTAAGTCACACTTCCTCTCCCCATGCGAGGCTCTGTCATGCCAAAAAAGTGATTTCTTGGCCATAGTTGATGAGATAATTGACAATCTGTTTTATGCTGCCTCAGAATGTTGCCTAGAATTTTTTGGGCAAAATCAAAAAACTGATTGAAATTATTCCAAACAACAATGCTGAACCATCCTCTTGGGCACTGGTCAGAGTTCAGAGCTGGAATAACAAACTGTTGAGAGAGAGTAATGTCAAACAGGATTATGAGAGCTGAATTTTAGACTCAATCTGCCACCTACTGGCAACATTGAGAAACTCACCACATGGAACATTTTATCCTCCTCTGCAAGGGATTTGATTATGCCCTCAAAAGAAATTTGAGTGGATTATTTCATGTTCACAAGTAATCATCTACACAAGCTCCAGCAATTCCAGATTACATGAAGTCATGCAGGCCTATTATTGTACATTGTCTTAAACCAAAAACATTGTAGTCATCTAGAAGAATTCTAAATGTGTTGACTGCTAAATTTGAGGAAGTGGTAATGCTCAACCAAGGCACAGTGCTGCCCTCATTAAACAGTGTATCCATGCAAATGAGTAGCCTTGGCTCTTTTGTTGATAAAGAAATCTTTTATCCTCCAAAGTCAACACAGTGCTGTGTGGCCATATAATGTAACAGTTTCCTTCTTTGCCTCCTTCATCCCCAATTTCATTCCCGTCCTCCTCTGTCATTCACCTTTGCCTTTTCCAGAACATCAAGTCAGCTATGACAGCAGAGCGCACCAAGGGTTTCTGCCATGTTGTGGTGTCCTCCAACCTGAGAGACGGCTTCTCCCACCTCATCCAGTCTGCGGGGCTGGGAGGCATGAAGCATAACACCGTCCTGATGGCCTGGCCTGGGACCTGGAAACAGTCCAATGACCCACAATCCTGGAAAAACTTCATAGGTATCGAAATACTCCCCCAGAGGAACATCATGGATGCTAATGGCAAACCATATCAGAATACAATAAAATACACACACAGTCCCGTTCCCTGAGGACTTTGAGAAGTCAGACAGAGAGAAAATCATGCTGCATGTAATAAAGCATATCTGACACTTATAAAATCTTCCTTTTGCTATAGCAGTTATTTAATGACTCTGATGAACCGCCTACATTAACCCTGGCTCTCATAGACTCTCTGCATGTTCCTGTCTCCATGCAGAGACTGTGCGGGAGACCACGTCAGCCCATCAGGCCTTGCTGGTGGCTAAGAATATTGACAGTTTCCCCACCAACCAGGACCGTCTGGGGGAGGGCACCATCGACGTGTGGTGGGTGGTTCACGATGGAGGCATGCTGATGCTGCTGCCCTTCCTGCTGCGACAGCACAAGGTGGGTCAGAGTGTGCAGAAAAGTGTGTCTTGTGTCTCAGCATAACAAAACTTACAGCAGCACAAAGCTGTTGGCACAAACATATAAGGATGCTTAACTAAACATCATAGACAGACATTTCCCATCAGCTGAATCTCACTGACTGTCTCTTTAGTTCTCTCGTTTCTCACTGTGTTTATTTCGCATTTACATTTGATTCAATGAAATATTTTCACCCAGAGTGGCAGTGAATGCAACAGTGACATGTTTTGAAAAGATGAATTTTCAGCCTGTAATGGGAGATGGGGCATACCCTTCTCTCTTTAACCTTACCTCCTGTTTATGACTCTTCCATATTCATATTTCTTTCCCATTCCTTCTACATGGCACTATTCCTTCTACAGCCCCACCGTCTGTCCCCCCATCTTAACTCCCTTTTTCTTTTGCATCCATCCCTCTCTCTCCTCCTCGCCGGGCCCCTCCCCTCACCAATTCACCTGCTCTTCCGCCTTCTGCCTGCTTTTTTTGCACACTTGCCATACCAACCAACACCTTTCTTTTTCCCTCTTCCAGGTGTGGAGGAAGTGCAAGATGCGTATTTTCACCGTGGCCCAAATGGATGACAACAGCATCCAGATGAAAAAAGACCTCCAGATGTTCCTTTACCACCTACGACTGGATGCAGAGGTGGAGGTGGTGGAGATGGTGAGACTCTCTTCTGTAGAATGTGGATGTAGATGAAATTTGCTGGACAGATAGTCCTTGGACTAAGATTTAATTGACTGGATTTTAGTGCTGATCTGGCTCTGGGATTCCCACCATTAGACAATTATCATTTTAAGCCACAACCACCATGCTGCATTCATGTGCTGGTAGGAAAGTCTAACATCCAGGGTTTCAATGTCAGCTGGTTTGGGAGGCCAAACAATAAACAAAGAAACTCTGTTTGAGCCTGCAAGTTGGAGAATTCTTCACTATTGGTAGAGGTGGGCATTTTACAGAGTCTCCTCTTGTTTCAAAATATCACTGATTCCAGTGTTTTTCTCCCCTCTTCTGCAGCACGACAGTGACATCTCAGCCTTCACCTATGAGAAGACGCTGGTGATGGAGCAGCGGTCTCAGATGCTGAAGCAGATGCAGCTGTCCAGGACCGAGAGGGAGAGAGAGGTATTAAACACTTCGTCCACCTAAACAGTTTCTTATGCTCACAGTCCCCTCACCTTCTTTGTTGCATTGTAGTTCAGCATGAATGAAAAACTGGATTTTTATGGTTACTGTTTCTATCAGATTAGATCTTGGTAAGATTTGGTCACATAAAGACTTTCAAGACAGTTGATTTGTATCGTTACTGAATGTTGTTGATTCTTCTTTGTGTGAATGTATGCTTGTGCAGTGAGGACTGGTGTATATATTATCAGAACTCATTCACATTCTTTCATATTATCATGATCTGATTGTATGTAAAATGTCACAGGAAACTAGTAGAAACTTTGGATCGAGTCCACAGATTATGCTGCAGAGAGTTTAATCACGAAATGATCTGAGTAATCTCTGAGCAACTGCTGCGCTGTATGACAATTGGCCCCTTTTCCTGTCCATCTGCCAATGCCTGCCTGGGCCACGCGCCCCACTCAGATTCAGAGTATCACTGATGAATCGCGTAGCTCGATCCGGAGGAAGAACCAGGGCGGTGCCCATGGCGCAAGCCCCAGCCGGCAGTCCTCACAGATGGAGGACACTCAGGAGGACGAGGTAGCCCAGTTGTCAACCCATTGTCCCTCACTGTCAGACACAGGCTTGTCTTCACAAAGCTGGATCTTTGGTTATGGTTACCCATGTCATTCAAATGTGACTTAAATGATCTGTTTCAAATGACAGATGTTGAACCGCAAATTTAGATTTTAGTCCCATTTCAGTCAGACCTCCAAAACCAGATGTGTAAGCAGTCAGACTTGGATTGTGATCTTTGTGATCCTGTTTTCAGTCCAAATGTGGACATACAGTGATGAGATTGTATTAAATTCAATCTCTAAGATCAGAAACATTGCATTGAAATGATATGTGTAACCAAAGCCACTGAGTAGGCGTACTAATCACGGATCAGTTTTGTTTTCTGGATCACGTCTGAAATAATTTTTTGTTTTTGTTATTGGTATGTTGTTACTTTTTGTCTTGTTTTTTTTTTTTTTTTTTTTCTCAAGGTCATAGATTTGATTTATAAATTTTACAATTTCATAATTTAAGGCAGTTAAGAACTTCTTCTAAGGTGTATAAGTGAGAGGCTCTGTGTCTGTGTATACAAAGCAAGGTCAATTAGATAGTTAAATGTGTTAATTAACTGAAGTCTTGATTAGCACTTTTTCACACTAGCAGTTCTTCCAAAGTTCTCAGTCTTTTGGAAACCCTGCAGTATCAGGGATAGTGCTGCTCCAGAGGAGCTCCAGCTGACCTAAAACCAGTTAGTCAATTTAGGAATGTGCCAGTGTGAAACTATAGTTAGCCTAGGACTAAGATCCAGTTATTCTAGGATTGAAAAGGTTGTTGAATGCTGTTAGTCCCTGGGGTAAAGGCAGTCTGAAGCAGGCTCATGGACAGCCAAGAGAGGAGTTGGTTTAGGGTCACTGATGGAATCCATCTTCTGCACCTGACATTATAATTTCAAACTGGTCCAAGAGCAGTGCTTCTTACTGTACAGTCATTTGGAGCTGCTTTGTGAATACCTGCCCGTCTCATCCTTGAACTGTAGCACGACCCCTCCATTACCACCTACAGTACACCCCCTAACTTCTGAGAAGAAAGAGTGCACAGTATTGTTATAAAAACTGAAGCTGTTTGGTGACAATTCAAAATATGTTGATCTTTCAGTAAAAACTGTTCATATAACATGCCATTGGCTATGTGTTGAAGTTGTGGGTCAGTTAGTATTGGCAAACCATAACTTAACCATAACTATTTGAAATGTGGTAATGCTGTAAACCGCACTCATCTGATACTTAAATCAATCTATAAGATATATTTACAGCAACTGTTTGACCCAGGACTAGTGCCTTTTGCTCCTTCTGATATGACAATACTGTCCTCTCCTTTGTTTCCCCTTCTAACTCAACCACAGTCACCAACTTGATGACCCTTCATCAGCAAGTCTCGCACTCACTTAAATAAGCACAGTCATTGTTGATTCCGACAGTCACAACTAGCATAGCAGCGATAAGAATATCTCCTAGAAATCATGCCGACAGAATAAAAGTAGCAATATTCATCCTTCAAAAAAGCAAGATTCAAAGTGAGGCCTGTTTGAGTGGATTACACTTTAAAGCATGTTTTCCATTAGACACTTGATTGACAGATACAGAGACTATCAGGGTTTTATTCTGTAGCCAGTTAGAACTGTCAGCATATTTAATAGTTTTCTTGTTGTTTTTTTAAGTGTCATGTTTTTGGTTTATTGGTTGAAAAGCCAGGAACCTGACCTGGAACTTAGGAAATTAAATATTTTAATCAGGATTAGATATCAGGAATAGATATTGCAGTATGGAGACTCATAGGGTGATATGCAGCTCATGTACCTTAAACTGTTCATTCACTAGTACAACCTTCATCTTCCTTTCTTTAAAAATAAATTCATATGAGAACACTTTCTCCTGTTCTTCCAGCAATGGTCTGATAATACCTTCAAATCTTAGTGTCATCTAATTTTGGTGTTGAAGATTACCTTTAAGCTTCTGCGCTGGGTCATAGATCCCAGTATCCATTTCTTCATGATGGCAGATTTTATTAATAGAAAAATATAATCCATTCATATTATTTGTCAGTGACTGTGGCTGTGAGACTGTGGAGATTTTATTGAAGTAGCATGGATACAGGGGCAGAGATGGAACAGAGTTAATGTTAAATATAATGAACCCAAACGATGTACCATTCAGTTAATGAAACCAAGTAACTTATTCCTACTCTGTCCCTGCTCCATAGTACATATGCCATTGTTGTAGTAATGTATTGGGATTTCCTCAAAGAGCATGTGTTATCATGTATGCTGTCCCTGTATCCATTCTGAACTCGTTTGGTTTCTTTCCCACTGTGCTTCATTCCCACCACCACTGCTTCTTTTTTTTTGGTGATCAGCTGGAACTTTGTGTTTAGCAAGAGCCTTCCCAGATGAGCACTGTCTTGTGTTGCACATTGTGTATTGTGTTTTTGTGGTCTATGTGTCAGTATGAATTATTGTCCTTAATATTCCTGGTGTTTGTTGAACTGTTCATCCAGGATTGTATCATACATATCATTCCGTAGCATTGTTGACATGGTTTCACCCATATAACTTGTCATAGGAAAGCACTTGTCCTCCTTCCTTACTTGATGGTTTGTACTCCCCAATACTTGTCTCTCTCATCAGTCTTCCTTTACACCAATCTATGCACCACTTATTTTCATTTCTGATCTCACTTTCCACCACCAAGCATCAGTTTCTCTTGTTTCCCTCCATTTCTCACTCTCTTCTGTCTCCCATCATCTTTGACCCTGCCATCTTCTCACATCTTTATTTTACACCAGAACCTCTTCACTACCCTTTGTTATACCAATTTCCCCTGTATATCTCTATCATTCTTTCTTCCACTCTTCTATCCCTTAATCACCTTTGGTTTCACCTCTTTCTTCCCTCTAAAACTTTTCCTGGTTCATCTTTAAATCTGCTCACCCACTCTCAGCATCTCTCACTCTTTCTCTCTCATGCCCCCTCTCTCTCTCTCATCCACTCACCACATCTCTCCGTCCTCTCCAGGCCCAGCTCATCCATGACAGGAACACGGCGTCTCACGCCACGCTGAACGACAAGGCGGACACCGGGCCCGAACGGGTCCATATGACCTGGACCAAGGAGAAGCTCTTCACAGAGCGCATCCGGAACCGTGAGCCCAACGCCAATGTAGCCGTACGCGACCTGTTCAACATGAAACCGTAAGTTGACGCCCCTCGACGCCACTCGACCAGCTGCCCGGTCACTTCTACATGTGTGTAGTTTACGGAGCAAGGGCAAAAATGAAGGAACAACATGATGATAGTGTTTATTCTCCAGGGTAGTTCTATAACTGCAAGGTCCATCCCCAAAATGGAGGAGTGTCACCGTGATTGTGTTACCTCTGAAAAAGCCCCAAATACTGTGAGGGTGGTGATGATAAAAGAACACAATGTTGCATGTGCCTTGTGAGAGACATTTGCACCATTTTGAATTGTCACAGTTTCATCCAGTCACTATAAATTGCAAGAATGAGAATGATTTAAAGAGCAAACCAATTCAGTGTTACTTCTTCCAAACTGTTTGTCAAAATGGTGCAAATGCCTCTGTGCAGGAGGACAGCATGTGTAGTTGTAGTGTGTAATTGTAGTACTGTGCACACCCAGAGCCTGACAGGGTGAAATGGGACATCTGCCTGCATGGTGTGTGCATTCAGGCTGCATCAGGTGTGTGTGTGTGTTTGTTTACGTGTGTGTACACTTTGAGCCATTTGAGTCACAGTGCATGGCCGCACCACGCAGACCACACGCACACCATTTTTGCCATGTGGACTAACAACTTCTCATCCCATACTGTCCATACTGTCAGTGTGTGGAGTTCATCATGTGTGTCCCCTAATGATGCAATCCAAATATATTGGCTTGTTTATTGGCTGACGTTTTGAATTTATGCAAATCACTGTAAACACAAAACAGTCTCTGCGGATGTACTGGAGTTAATAACACTCAGAGGACAGGAAGAAATGGAGGAAATTTCCCATGAAACCTCACCATATGCATCATACGTCTCCATGCCAAATGACGGTTGCTTTCTGGGGTCACCTTTGGGTGTGATGGTGAGCCGTCTGGGACAGTCGGTGGCATGCAGTGCGGTGGAGATCGCTGGAGAGCTGGCATAGAAGCATCTAAGCCTGTTTCTGTTGTTCTGTCCCGTTTTTCTCCTTCTAGAGAGTGGGAGAGTCTGTAAGTCACATTTCTCTTTGCCCTAGGCTGTATGTGTGTATTCTGTGTCCGTGGTTGCGACTCTAGTTTTGTTCCATGTCCTCCATTTTGTGTGCTCCTACCTCTGTGCGCGTGCATGTGTGTGTATTTGCATGTGTGTGTGCATACAAGCATGTGCTTCTTGTTTTGCCATCATTCGTATGATGGAAGAGCCTCTGATGGTTTGATTTGCATATAATCATGACATCATTTAATGTTTGACCAAATTTGTGCTTTCCATCCATAAGCCTTTATCAAAGTGATTATCAAACAAGCAAATGCTCAGTTGGTTCTGTTTTGGGAAACAGACAAAATCTGCCAAATTCATTTGCAGCTAATATTGGTCAGTGCCATGGCCATAAAAGATAAATGTTTTTCCTCATGAGTAAAATGGAAAGCACAAGTTTTGTGGAAGTGCCTTGTTTTGTTTGCCTCATTTTAATTTAGCTTCTGGTTGTTGACAAGTCATGTGCTTTGTTTGCTTTAATGCCATATGTTGCAACTCTGAAGGTGATGATACACAGGCAACATTTTAAGGGGAAGGAGTTGGAAAATGCTTTTTTTGGCAATGACAGTAAACAAAATAAAATCGCATATTTATAGCATAGATACTATATAAATGGGGATAATAAGCTGTAATGGAAAACTACTGATGAATTTATTTAGGTAAAGAAATTGCATATCCATTAAATGCTGCCTCTACAGTATATCATGACCTCAAGAGTTAGTTTGTTCATTTGAAATTCAAAATGCATTAGTCCCATAAGCATGACCTGCAATGCCTCTGTTCTCACATTTGTGTTTGAGGCTGATGATCTGTCTGCTGAAAACAAAACAGAAATTTGCCCTGGAAGAAAAATCAGTAGATAAATATAATTGATTTTTTAACTGTTGAAGGTGCTTTATTTGCAAGTACACAGTGCACTAGTTATATTGTTTTTAAAGAAGTCAGAAAATTTCGAAATGTTATTGGATTGTGAGGCGAACTTCAGCAAAGAGTTGCCACAACAGTCGAAAATTTTTTAAAGGATTATCTGTTCAGCTGTTTTGTGCATGGATGCTGCCATTGTGACAGCTCTTTTCTTAACTAACCGCACATTTGGTCTTGTTTTAAATGTTATAATGATGACAGCACTGGTCTCATATTCACTGAGAACATACTAGGAGCCATTTAGTGCCATAGTTGCTCCCCACCTCGTCTTCTACTCTGTGGGGGGAAATGTAGAACCAGTGATTTTTTTAGGGTTTAGTCAAGAATAATTATTAATGTTTTCCCCTATGAGGTATTTTCTTACTACAAGCTTCATGTCATACCAGGAACCAGTCTAATGTCCGTCGGATGCACACAGCAGTCAAGCTGAACGAGGTGGTAGTCAACAAGTCCCAGGGAGCTCACCTGGTTCTGCTCAATATGCCCGGACCGCCTAAGAACAGAGGAGGAGATGAAAACTGTATCCTTTACTCACCATCATACCAGTCCAAGTCATATGTGAAGCGTTAATAATGATCTCTCTAACCACTAGGCTATAGATGTCTTACAGGATTACTTGAAACTATATACATACAATATACCTACCACAGGGTTCGTACAAAGTCTTGAAAGTTTGAAAAATGCTTAATTTTAACCATTTTCAAGGTTAGGGTTATACAATTCAAATACACTCCTTGAAAAGTGCTTGATTTTCAGCATAATCTGGTGTTTGATCTACACGATCACTCATGTAAAAAAATCCTTTAATATTTGAAATGATCCTGTACTCTAGAAATGAGCAACTATTAAATAACCCTGTTCAAATCTGTACTCAAAGTTAATACAAACAGCTTGTGAAAAATAAAGTGGCAATATACATTGATTGCTGTGGGTATAAAGGAATTGTGTAAACTATTTTTCGCAATTGCATTTAATGTACCTATTTAGATTAGAAGATAAAGACTTCACGAGTGTGGAAATTTTGGTTTAAGTGCCTTGAAAGTGCTTAAAGGGCTTGAATTTTCCTTTTGGGAAGCTGTACGAACCCTGACACCACAATGATAACTGCATTAGACAGCCATCTGTTTTACTTTATTTTGGTGCTTGTTAGTACCTTGACTCCTCTGCTCTCAGACATGGAGTTCCTGGAGGTTCTCCTTGAGGGTCTGAACCGGGTGCTTCTGGTCCGAGGTGGTGGCCGTGAGGTCATCACCATCTACTCTTAAAGAAAAGAAAACAAAAAAACCCTCATGCCCCGCCCTGCACACGAGCAGTTGCCATGAATACTGGTCGCCGGGCATTTTCGGGGGAGAAGCCTAATTGGGTTTTAAGGAAGGGGGTGGGAGGGGGTTGTTGAAAGGCGGGGCTCGTGATTTGACAGAAGGTCTTTAGGACCTCAGGAGGAAGGAGACAGTTGGTGTCTAACCAGCTGACTGGCTCAGTGAACAAGACAGAGCGCGCTGTGTCCACGCCGGGCCACCGTACCCCAGCTGAGTGGAAGATCAGCATAGAGACACTTTATATTTTTCATTTACTTTTGCAAATGTTATGTTATATTTTCATATTCTTTCCCTCTTTGTGTTGGTGTTTCAAGTCATTGACACTCATTATGTAAAGTTAAGCAAAGAAGTGAATGTGTGCTGTTGATATGTACCTCATAGTCTTTAATGTTGTCTGTTGAATTCTACTCTGGGAGGTGCAGAGAAGTTTGTTGGACCTGAGAAAAAGATAGATGGCAATCACAGAACAGGTTTAACCCAGTCTCAAAAAAAAATCACCATTTATCAAAGTTCTGTCATATTGTTAGTACTTTGTTTTCAGTGCCAGGATTCAAAACAGAGCTCCTCTCTTATGGAGGGAGGGCAGCAGGTCACAGAAAGCTCATTCACAATTTTCAACATCAAACAGAGTTTGGTGATTTGATCTAGTCTGCGTCACCATGAGTACTTAAAGTATCCCTTAAAGTACCCACTTAGTATCACTAAGTGGGTCTGCGTGTGAACCACAGAAAGGGCAGGTGGTCTGACACATCTTGGTTAGGTCAGAGAGCAGTCCACATCGTTACAGAACTGGTCGAATCAGGTGGGTGGATTGATGTCTTTAGTTCAAAGCAGCACGTGTGATTATGTTGTTTTTCTTCGGTTGTTTCATTGTCAGATGCAGGACAACCTTAGAAAAGCAGCTGTGTGTTTGTGTGTAGGTGTGTGTGTGTAGTGCGCACACGTATTTGCACAGGTAGTTAAGCTCGGGGCTAATTTGGTGAAGGATAGGCCAAGAGGATTTTGATTGTGCAATAGATGCTGTCCCTGTTGTGTGTTGTCAGACATATCACTCGCCCCTGAGACACAGACATGGTGGATCACTTTGTGATTGGTTGGTGGGGGCCATTTATATGGATTCTGATATTGGGCATCGATATTTTGTTCAATATTTCCCACCGTCAAGGTGCGCTATCATTGCATTAGGGAAAATAGCCATAGTCAGTAGGATATAGCCCTTTTGAATTTACAGTATGTTATATAAATGCACCTATGTATTTATGGTTTCTGAAATAATGCTAATAGCAGTTTGTATTAAGCAGGACTGAGAATGACAATAGGTTTTTTAAATTCACAGGCTGTTTGACAGCATAGGAGAACAAGAGGCAGAAGATCGACAAGTTGTTCACACTCGCTACATCCATAGATTGCCTTTAAAGCTGGCATTTGATCGTGTAATTTTATCATCAAACCACATATATGCAAATTAACACTTGAATTACTGTAATTCAGACTGTTTCCACAACTAAAATGCGAGACAAATTGGATTGCTTCCATGTGGTTTCCTCCCGTGTTGACTTAGTTAGAGCACTGTTGTCTTTGCACTAGCTACCCCTCAGCACTCAGCTAATTCGGCGTGTACTCTCACTTTGTTCTATTATCTACATACTACAGCGATATGATGCACATTCTACCTGTCAATATACCACTACATCCTTACAGAAGGGGAGTTAGATACTGAAGAGTGGGCTCTCTCTACGAGCTGATTTTGACTGATTTTAATGAGAAAACAATGCAGATAGCAAGCAATTCCTTTCTATTGAATATTCTTGTTGTTATGGGTTTTTTATATATATATTTTAACACACAACAATATTCTCTAGTTTTCGAGTCCCAAACTGAGTAGGTGAATTGTTTTGACCATATATAGGAGAAAAAGTGCCAAAAAGACTAAAAAAAGAAACTGTGGAAGTATTATCTTCACATGGCCATAGTCATTTCTGTTGTACATTTCATCACAGGACACCTTAAGAGAAAAAAAAAGGAAGGCACAAAATGATGATTTTTATTATGCAAATCCACCACTTCACCACTCCAAAAAAGGCTATGTTGTTTAATTATGTGCGAATCATCTTCCATTCAATATAATTTCAAAAGTCTGCATTAAAAAAAAAAAAA
>OMKZ01022597.1:0-15785 GCA_900302535.1 Neoniphon sammara | reverse complement strand
AAACAAACACTAATTGGTGTTTTTACCACAGAAAAGATAGGAGGCTTTCGGATCACTGAAAATAAACTCTGTGATCTAAGAAGCGTAACTTCAAATACAGGAATTCATCCAAATTATACAATATTTTTTGATTGTTATATATTATATATTCATAATTTAGACCGGCTATAACTTTAAAAACACATTGTATTGTACTCATACTCAAAAAAGTATCACACGGCGTATACAGCAGTTTGCTCCAAAAGTAGGTTCAAGTTTTAATGCTCACTGTATTTTTAAATATTTTCCAGTTTCGAGGTTCACTTTAAGTCATGGCTGGAAATATGAATCAAAGTTAAAGCTGACTAAATGACTGAGCTACAAAACTTCTTTAAAATGCGCGTTCTCTTTGAACTCATATGTGCACATTACCTGAATTGGCCGTCTTCTTCATGCTCCGAGTTTGGCGCTGATCCAGTTCTCTCTTCGGAGGAAATCTGGGACTGTTTCAGGTGGTCCGCTCGTCCTCTCCAAAAAGTCGAGTCGAGCCTGGCTGTGCACTTGTGCGTAAACCTCCGATCGATATATCGTGTGATAAAGCGGTGTTACTGCAGGCAGATGCAGATGTGCCGTGTGATCCGTGGAGCTCGATATGCACTTAGTGGGATGCTGAGGATCTCGAAGCCACACGACCGTGTTAAAGGAAATGTGAGCGCACGAACGGCGAGTGGAGAATCCCGCTGACGCGCCTTTTACGCACGGATTCCTATTGGAGGTCGACGTTGGATCCCCCGCTCAAAAGGTGGTATTACTCAGTACTCGTAACTAATTTCAAAACTCAGCGATTCGTATTAGGCCTACTTGCTACATTACCAAAATCATACATCCTTCACATCCTTTTTGTGTGAATTGATCGGGGGAATGAAATAGCCTTGATGCGCCCTGTTCGCATCATCATTTCTCTCGATAAAATCAGAGTAATAGGGACACATCCACGCAAAGAAAACTTTTCTGTTATTTTTCTGAAATTTTGCTCAGTGTTTGATTGGGAAACATAGTAGTATTACTGACATAGTAATTCGTTTCACTGCTCGTTGCCAGGAAAAGTCATTGATGGAGACCATGTGGCGCTGTAAGATTAGAGCCCATTCCTGTAATATTCCTGTAATATGTCTTTAGGGACTTCAACTGTGTTCGTCAGCAGTATTCAGTAAAGAGTTTCATAGTGACGTATGGTGCTTTATGGTATTTTAGAATCTCCTACAATACCACTATATACATATAATATTCACCATTTTGTTGTGATATTTGCATACTAGTATTTACGATGTGTTATAATTGGTCTTTTCGTTAAAGATGCATAGAAATCTCAAGGGAGAAAAAAAAATCTATATAAATTGCCATGACTTTGATGCAGAATATTAATTTCACACGCATTTGGACAATGTGCCGACTTCCAGAAAACCTTATTAAGAGTGGTTATGTGCCGACTATTTTCCCTTGATAGTAATTTGAACTTGAATTTGATGTGTTCTTCTTGCCTATAAAAGTAGGCAGCCTACATAGCAGTTCCACTTTTGACAGTCCACAGCAGTTCAGTCTCCTCTTGCATGTTTCGTCATCATTACTGAGCCTTAAAAGTTGCCTCTGCAGCTCTATGGCCACAGTCAAACTACAAAGTCTATGCTGCTCCCTGCTGGCCCTGACGAAAAACAACTGTAGTACTCCTATAAAGAAAAGGTAGAGAGACACGGTACAGATACACAGATATCACAGCAAAAAGGCTTTAAGAATATTACTGCGATATAACACAAGGTCAAGGGGGGAACCTGCTTTACTACCTGGGGGAGTCGGATTAGTGGTGCAAGGAGATTAATCTCAGTTTGTCACACATACACACACATGCACACATGCACACAAAGTCACGTAGGAGTTAACCCATCACACAGAGAGGACTTTTAAGATTCCTGTGGCAGGCAGCTTGATGATGCATAACAGCCACCTCTGTACATTTATGTCTGGTAAAAAAAAAAAAGTTCTTGCAAAAGTTGGCCAGTGTTTTTCTGTAACTGCCACCAATACCTTTGACCTAAATAGATAAACCGTGCATCCTCTAATTGGCCTTGGTCTCACAAGGCAGATGAGCTTTGTGAGTTGATGTCTGGATTGCAATGCCATAGGTGGCCTATTAGTTCCCTGTGCATGGGCAAAGTTTAATCAGGCTGTAACTATAACAGGTCACAGCAGGCCATTACGTAGAAAGGTCATGTCAAACTGAAAAAAAATAAATAAACAACAAAGGCAGTGTCTGTTTGCACCCAGCTAAGAATAGCCATACCACAATGGTTCAGATATACCCACAAAAAAACAAGAAAAAAAAAAGAACAAGAAACCCTGTGTTGCATGCATGGCTGCACTTCACTTCATAACATTAGTCTATAGCTGTGCATGTGTGCCTCAGTGGCTGAAGGTGTCAAAGGAGGATTAAAATATCATCTCCTACAGTTAACTGAAATACTTTGCTGCGTTGCCATATAGCTCTATTAAGTTTTTAGCGATCATGAATAGGGAAAAATGCTAAATAGTTTTACTTCTAGTTTAGACTTTCCACTAATGTTAGATGGGGACAGACACACATATAAAAATTATGCTCAATTTTGTGTTTCAGATAAAAAGTGAAGAAAACAATCCTTCAAAAACAATAAGCGGTCCACCCTGGGTGCAAATAGCATTGTTGGCTACTGACACCTGGGTGCAAATAGCATCTGCTGCAAAAAAAATTGGTATTTCCATATTCATACAGCTTTTAAGAGCACTCATATCATTATAAATGAATGCAAATAGGTCCTTTGGGGAGCCTGAGAGCTTCAAGTTTGGAAGTATGGCATATATGTGAAACAGAAATAAATTGTGGCACAGAGTTTTGTACAGATTTAAATTTAATGTTGCAACTATTGTAAGTGGTAAGCACAATACTGCCTTTTACTAGTATGGACCATTGTAATGCTCAGGATCTATAACCATATATGGTACTTCATTCATCAACTCACTTCGATGTAGCACTTTCTGTATAGGCTGCTGAAGTCATGTGACTGTCAGCAGTTGCATGTGAGCTGGTAAGCTGGAAACACTAGTGGCAATGCACTTAAGTCTAACAGTGCAGAAGCAGATCATTGTGGGGAAGAATAATTCAGACAAGGCTTTCTTTCTTAATGCCAAGCTTGTGCGGAGGAAAACTGCAGTGGTTTCAGACCTGCACGGGTGGCCAGGAAGCAAACTTTGCCCACAAGGCATTGCCAAGTGACAACATACCATCTTGTTCACCTCCATGTGTGTCTTCAAGAAATCAGACTACAAAAAACTAAGAACGACATGGAGAGCTTCCACAGTTGAGAAACATAATACACTCTTTTTTTTTTTCTTTTTAGAAATCATACTACGCCATGCTGTCTTGTGATAGTTATAGGCTGCTTACTTATAGTGAAGATGTAGATTCTACGAGCCCAAAGATCAGGAAGAATATATTAAAAATAACTTATTCTATATTTCTTGAACCAATAGGGGCAATGATTTATTTATTCAAGTAAAATAATAAAGTTGCATTTTGGAAAAGAGGATAGAGCAGAGCACTGAAAACTGTTAACTTGTATGGTTGTTGGGAGGCCCTTTTACTGTAAGGTCTGTGGTTTACTTTTCTTGAGTGCCCTAGATTACATTTCAGCATGTGTGTTTCCTGCTGTGTGCTCACAAATACTGATCACCCACCAATACAGAAGAGCAAAATAAAATTTTAACATGCAAATCAAACCAAAACACATTACACTTGTGCTGGATTGTTTTTCTTGTAAATGATAACTGCTAACTAAACAATAAAAGAAATCCGCGCTAAGACTACTACTTCCGCCAAAACCACCACTTAGTGTGACAGTTGTGCAATATTGTTTTTATTGAGGGTTTAGGGGAGATTTTTTGTTGTTGTCAGCAAAAGCAAATGCATCTGTTCTGCTTTGTTCAGAAATGCTGTATGGAGTGCTGAGAAATGACTTTTTTTCCATTGTTAAGCTGTGTGTCTTGAAAAATAAAAACCACAGTACCAGTAATAATTACAAAGAAATTACATAATTGTGAGATATAATCTGTTGCTGTATCCTGTTGAATCTATGCTACTGTGTGAACAAAATTTCATGGATGTTAGATCCCTGTTGGGTCACACTTTATTTTGATATAATTTTTTTCACAGCAGCCGTTTTGACGTGAAATAGTAGGGTAAACACAGGTGTCACTAATGACATTAATGAAGGTTCTGCTCTGTTTAGATCTAACAGAGCCAGGGTCCTACTGTTGTTCATGCTGGCTCACCGGAAAGACTCTGCTACACTTAAATAGAACGGAACCTTAATTAATGATATTAGTAACACCTGTGTTTACCTGCTATTTACTGTCAAAATGCCTGCTGTTGCAGACATTTTGCTGTCTGAAATTATCTGGGCCAGAGTCAATCTTAGGGTGGGTTTATTGTTAAAATAGGGCCAGATGAAGGTTGTGGTTAACCTGTGCAGGTGCACCAAATAGGCAGGAGACACTTTGTTGAACATCTGCTTTTTTGTCACCTGATAGTTTGATGATCAATGCTGGACTAATCAAATAAAATGTTACCCAACTTTGCAGGAGAAATAGGAAAAAGTGCAATAAATTCAGATTGAGCCAAGGAATCTGAAGGGGGAAAAATATTCTATGGTTACTATTCAGGGTTCAGGAGGTATTAACTAAAGCATAATCCACTGAGCACTAGACGTTATTTAAAC
This sequence comes from Neoniphon sammara, assembly GCA_900302535.1. Classification (NCBI taxonomy): domain Eukaryota; kingdom Metazoa; phylum Chordata; class Actinopteri; order Holocentriformes; family Holocentridae; genus Neoniphon; species Neoniphon sammara. The sequence goes on along the minus strand of OMKZ01022597.1, from coordinate 11,001 downwards.
ATTGTGTCGATGCTTTAGCTCTCATATATTCCAGGTTCTTTTTGGCTGTGTACAGCCCAGTTTTAGATCAAGAAAACAAAGTGCTACAATATTTAAGTAATGTATAAACAGCAGTCAGCATGAAGCATATGCATAAAAGAAGTTCATATGTACAAGACAGGGCTTTATGTTTTGTCATACATCTCTCTTTCACTTTTAAACCCTGTGCAGCCCAGTTTTAGCCCTGACAACTGCAGCCTTTTAGAACTCTTTTAAACATTTAATCAATTTATAATTGTTCAGTGGGTCTGTTGTAGTACCACCATTTTGCCAATCAGTGTATCATTATTTTAATTGTTATTATTTATATACTTATTTTCTATGTTTTGTCTTGTTTTGTTTTTGGTTAAATAGTTGGGAAGATTTGAAATCTGCACACGATCTGGTTGCTCTTGGACTTGCGGTCCCCGAGCTTGAGACCATTTTTTGACAGAAACAAATCCCAACAAAAACAATAGAGCTGCATCACCTGGAGTGCTTGGACCTAAATACTTGAAAACAAGAAAAATCGGACTTTCCATTATTTCTCTTAAACTCTTAAACATTGCTCTTAAACCAAAATTCAACAAACTCCAACAGAGGTCACTGAGAAAAGCAAATGAGCAGCCTTTCGCTTTATGACCAACTAACCGAGCTGAAACCAACCCCAAACCCCTGGTGATACAAGGAAATGATCAAACAAGTAATTATGTTTCAGTTGCCCTGCATAGCAATTTTATTTCCACTTCCTGCCTGAGTAGGGAGAAACAAGTTTCAGGCAAAGCTTTGAGACAAGATGCAGATCCAGCTGGTCAATTAAACTGACAGACACTGTGCGTTAAATGTGTTGTTATCACTATGACCAAAAAATACAGCGACCATTGAAGAGTATGGTGATACATGCAGCATATAATATTGCAACCATGTTTTTTTCTCTCTCTCTCTCTCTCTCGCCTAGATAACAGACTAAAAACCAAACATGCCAGCCAACTGAACTGATCAGAGGACACAAAAGGCAAGCCAGACCTATTGGTATGTTGACGGCTGCGATGCGGTTGTCGGACGCTGGAAACCACTCCTGCGCATTTCTTCATACACATATTCATTGGCGGTCTGGGCCATGTGTCCTCCAGCTTGGCTTTCACTGTGTCTCTTCACCTGTTGGGAATCCAGTGTGGCTGTATATTGACTGTATGTTTTGTTATTTTGCTTCATTTATGTTTAATCTGTTCTCTGATCTGTGAAATATATCTTAATATTATATAAGTCGACATAAAAAAAACATAAAATGTTTTATTTTATTTGTGTCAAATAATGTGTCAGATAGTAAGCGTCATGTCCCACACTTAGAAATATTAAAGCACCTCTCAGTTCTTTCTAAAGTCTTCAGAGTGTGAACTGGAGATTCAAGCATGCAAGGGCATGTTTACTACATAACAAATAATATGTGCAGACAATGTGGTTAACCACTGGTAAAACTCAAAGAGTCTGTGGTTGTTTCTCATACAGCCAAAAAACAACTAGAGAACTAAAACTAAGTGAAACAAAGTGCGGAGAGAAAACTGGACTCACCCTTGGCACGATCAACAGGATGGCAATTATGGCTATCAGCAAGGTGAGGGCACAGGTTACAATGATGATAAACACCAGAGAGGGGTTGCTCTCCTCTGGGCAATGCATCGTGGGATTGGTAGGCGGCACTTCCACTGATTCCACTTGTCTGGCACATGGTAGCTCCTCTGTGTGAAATGGAGAAAAGGCAGGAAAAGGGGATGTGAACTAAAATGTAGTGACTCACTCACCTTTTCTGTTTCATCTGGTGATTTTTTTTTTTACATTTTAAAAAGTGATACATAAGACATCTAATCCAGATAGTGAGTTTGAGACCACACACACAGATTCTGTCACGTCAGATTAGCAAAAGAAGACTAAATCCCACTAAAATTCTTTGAAACTCTACAACCAAAAAACAGCGGATATATGTGGCACATAAGTTGCCTGGGATTGGAAAGACATTTGTTGCTACGAGTCTTTGCCCGTTATTGAGATGTAGAACAGAAAAACACACCCACCATGTATTATAACTATGTAGGCACCACATAGGACTTCTTTTCTGGGGAATATATGGTAGACACAGGTATAGATATCAGTGTCATCCACAGTCAGGTTACTGATGGTGATGTTGTTCCTGGTAAAACCTCCCTGTGTCTGAACCCTGTTCAAGTATCTTCGTCTCCGGCTGACTTGATCCTTAGGGTGATAGTAGAGCACCTCCTCCCGTGGGAGTAAACCTCGGTACAGATACATCCCGCTGAGATCTTCTGCTTTACCAGGGGAGCATCCCGCGGTGGAGCATTCAATGGTGACGTTCTCTCCACTCTTCACAAAGGTAATGTTCTCTATCATAAAACAGAACAGGTAAAGCACATAAAAACATACAAGTGACTCAGCAGTGTAATAAGATTATTTCAGCATTCTTCAGTATTTGTTTTCATTACGCATAAATTCCTAATGACCTAAGAGTCTGCATTTAAATCAGGAGATGTAGGTGAGGAGAGATATATAGTAATTGTGGAGCACAAAGTGTGGCTAAACATGCAACATGCTCATTTAAAAGTAACCCTTTCCAGGCTGGTTAACAGTGCAGCAAGCAAATGCTTTGGCTGTGGGAAAATGTGATTAAAGAGAGATTTCTTTGTAGAAAGACACCACTTAGCACAGAAGAAAAATATATATTACTTTACAATACTTGTCAAAGAATGCATATTATATTCCAGATTGCCAAAAACCTTGACCCTCACAGGTAAAAATAAAACACAGCAAAAATATATGAACAACTGAAAAAGAGATGCAAGTAAAGAACATATCATTTCCCGTTTGAGGCACTATTCAAACATGCAGAGAATAAGATAAATTGACATACTTGCATTGACACAAAGACAGAGCAGCAGAATGGACCACATTAATGGCATCATCTTCCACTTCAGTAGTAACCACTACATGCCTCTGCCTCTCTTTCTCAGATATAAACAGACAGATACAGGAAGTTCTACACACGTGACGTGGATCTTGCAGCTATTGGACCAAAAAACAAAGGTTATGATCTTAAACTATGTTTTAGTGGTTTTGATTGCTGAACATGTGCATAAAAATTATGGAGCTGAAAGGAGAGGTAACATACAGTGAGCTAAAATAACACAATGGAGTTACAAAATAACTAGGTTTAAAAAAAAATATAGATCCCCTTGCCATAGAAATGATCCCATAAATCATCTTATACTTTTTATGAATGATTTTTTTTTAATTACTTAAATCATTTTAACGTCAACTTCTTTTCTCCGTTTCTGATTCTGTCTCATAGCTCAAGATTATTTTGGCAAGAGCACCCTCTGGTGGAGCCTGTTAAGTGTAACATGAGGAGAACGGAATCCTCACTAATCATAAAGGAGTAGATATACTGTAGGTAAAGAGAAGCAGATGAATTAGAGAATGATTTTTAAGCTTTGAGAAAATAGAAATGTGGATTGTGCAAAAGGAGCTGCAACTTGATATCAGCAAGACGTTCCTCAATGTATATCAAAGGTCTATGTAGCATATTCTAAAAAAACGTGTGTATGTCGCTTGTAAGCCTGCTTTTTGAGACAGTCGGTCAAAACTTTTCATAAATCTCCCAATACTGAAAATATATATTCTGATTTCTAAGCTTTAAGGTTTACAGTTTATTGTCATTAGTTAACATTTCAATAAATGATGCAGGTCTACTTAAAATGTCGTCAGCATAGATAATGCACAAGTTACTGGAAGGATTTTGGCTTTTATTTATAAAAGTGCAAACTAACATCTGAGGAAATAATACTAATTGAGAAACTGCCGTCTTTGACACTGCATGAACTTGAAAAAAATAAAAAACATTGTTGATCCTAAAGTATTTCGTAATATTTTCATAGAAAAATTGGCAGTTCCAACAACTTCGAAGGCGGAAAATCTTTAGTGCAGCATTTTGATCTTTCGCCCCTTTTTCCAAAATAAATCAAAAAAGCAAAAATAACTTTTTCAGAATTGTTATGCTTTGCCACTATTGAACAAGTTAGACCTGGGTGCTTCAGGTCAATATGACCTGAATATGAAGTTGAAGTATATAATCACATACTTTGAGTCCACAACTTGTAATCTGCCATTCTGAGCTCATGCTTGTTTCACAAACATTTATGAAATTGTGTGTATACCTGATATCAGCTCTTTCGTGGACAAACAAGATGGATGCACAGATATGAAAGGCATTACATTTCCAAGAAACTGTGACATAGCTGGTGACCACCATTACAGCAGGATGGACCAGCTGGAAGATCAGTAAGATGCTGTTGTGAACCCTTGTGCAAAGGGTCCTAGAATTAATGAATAAAGACAGTATATGGAGACATGAGAGGTTTGGTCTTGCATTAGTTTATTTGTAACAATTGGACTGAAGCTTGTATTTTAAAGCTGCATTCTTCTTCTTGCATGTAAAATATACATATACATTGATAAAATATACATATACATTCACCATTTTCTTTCATTTATGCTTTTTGGCCCTCTAAGTATTTGTAATGCTATTTGTCCAACAGATGGCAGAGTAGAGTATGGTTTAAACACACTGCTGCAGCTGCAAACTTACAGTCAGGATCTTCTGTTATGTTGAGCACATTGCATTCAGCTACAAAAAATATCACTTCTGAAAAAAGATCTCATATTTCTGAAAGAATGGTCATAAATCTGGAAGGTTATGATGATGTGAGGTTATCCAGGTCGCCAGTGAGGACCATCAGGAGACTTGTGATCAGAGTTTTCTGAATTAAAGCGTCACTTCTACAACTTCACAACACTAAAATATTGACTACAAATAAATGTTAACATACAAATATTTCTACTAAAGCTACTGCTACTATCTGCAATTCGTACCATTTTATTGAACTTTCCGCTATACATTTAAATCTAGATTTGTCATATTTGAATGATACTGATTAGACCAGGCTACACTGATTAAACAAGATACATGTCAAAACATTTCCTACAGACCTGTACTTGAACAAACTAACATTTAGATCCATGCAGTTTAAGAAAAGTCACGCATAGCAGGCCCTCAAATTCAGCCAAACAACCGCTGATATTTCTGTATTACAACGGCTGACACCATTCATGTATCTAGGTCAGACATCCCAAGTGGATGATTATACTGACAAAGTGTGATATGGCATGCTTCACTCATACAAAGTTATGTATCTGAACTGTTGTCAAGCTGGCTACATGGTGACTCAGTACAGTCTAGCAATTATTACATAGATGAAGTAAAATCATACACGTTCTTAAAATGCCATTTAAACACTAAAAATCTGCCCACAAGCACATACCATCATCTCCATCATCTCTGCTTGGATTTATAAAGACCATTACATCAGAATTATGAGATCTTTTATCAGCACTTTGAAATCTCAATCAGAACAACTTTATTAGCACAAGATTTCTTGCCTTGCCAAGGCACTAATATCAACAAGAACTGATATGACATGTAGATAAAGTAATGAGATAATTATACCAGAACTCTTTCCTCAGTTATGAGCACAGATTAATTCAGAATAAAATATGAATGCAGGTGATACAGTGAATCCAAGTGCCTGCATGTACTTCTGCCGCATCAGAATGAAACTACCTGATATTTCTTTGAAAAAGTGATTCAAACTCAGCAAGATCAGTCTGATCCTGAGCTGTAAACAGCATTAGGAAATCCAAGTAATTCTAATCCATACAAAATGTTTTGAAAAACATTTACAGGTCAAACTGTCACAGTTAACCATTGCCTCTGTTAGTCTAAAAACTACACCTATATACTACTTTCCTTAGCATCAAGGGCAGAAATTCACAAAACTGCAAAGATATGCAAGAGGAAACAAAAGAAAGAAACAAGGTTGTAGGGACGGGTGAGACCACAATAACCGTTTAATCAAAGTGTGGAAACAAAACGCCTCATCTGTGAAGCGTGAAGGGAGCAGGGTACAGCTGGAACATGCATGACAGCTTGTGGTCTTTACTGATGATCTTTCTGAGGATGGCAACAACAAAATTAAGTCTTTTAAGATTACAGAGGGATCTTGTTACAGACTGGATACAAATCATACTGCTCACTAAACTAAGGCAACAGAATGGAATCTATCAACCGGCCATGTCCGCCTCCTGATTTAATCCTATTAATCATGTTTCACTTGCTGAGAAGGAAGTTCAAGTGGAAAAACCCCACAAACGAGCACCAACTGAAAGACCAGACAAGGTTGGTCTGAGCATCTCAAAAGGAAATGTCAGTCTGATGACGTTGATTGGTTGCAGACTTGTTGCAGTTGTCTTATGCAAGGTGTATGCAATCAAATGTGAACTTTAGACAACTGTAATGTGCTTGAAATTCATTTGTCCTATTATGTACACTAACCTGAAATTGAGGGGACTGAACACATGCATGTATGCAGTAATAAAAAACTGACATTCATTCCAAACATTCCATTTTAGTATAGAACTCAAGTTTCATGAGTATGCAGCAAAAATAACCAATGTCTTGTTTTGTTTCCCAAAACATATTTTTCATTGCATGAACACATTGTAAGATACAACATTTTATCCTTCCAAAACCAGAAACAGGGAATCAGCCATATGATTTTCTCTCAGACAAAGTCCTGATTTGTCTGTAACAAAATCACCATGCTATAAATCAATTTTGAATAGTTGGTTGATGTTCACTTAAAAAAAAAGAAAAAGAAAAAGAAAACATAATTATGATCTAAGAATCCCCTAAAATGCTATGATTTTGAAATTATAGTAGACTTAAGGACTTAAGATAATTGCTAATATTAATTTTGAATTTGTCTTTCAAAATGCTAAAATGGTATGTATGGTATGTATGTATGGTATGTGTATGTAAAATGATCATATATAGCAAGTTACAGGAAAGTTGCACTTAAACTGGCAAACCTTAATCACACACACAATTAAAAAATTATTAAAAAATATTCACAGATATATTAAAAAACAGAAGATAAAATACAGTGATTGAGTATTAATCAGTGCTGCAGGGTTTGTTTTTTTGTTGTTGTTTTCTTTTACTAATATTTGTTAGCGCATATTTATTCATATATCGAGTTTAATTTGCTAGGTTAACCTTTCAAACACGGGATGTTTTTCACTTCCCAAGTCAATGATTAAATCAGGCACTGTTAGAGTCCTCAGACTAATGATAAAGTGTTCTGGTCTTGTCTTCTAAATCTGCTTGAATATGAAGTATATGGAGGCAAAAATACCAGTGTAAGGGTTTTTACAAAACCTCTACTAAACGAGTATTGGTCAATGAGGTCTTGTTAGGCCCCAGCTTATTTTGGTGTGTGATAACTTTACAAACTTTTAGGTAAGCAGGTCTGACACGAGTATTCGTGTTTTAAAAAGCCTCAGGAATATGGACCCTCATTCCTTTTGGAAGCTGGTATCAACAAAGAAGAGTGAAACCAAAAACACTGCAGGATGACAGTAAACAAACTGTTTGGCAATGAATTTGGTGAAGCACACTGTTGTGGCCAAAAATTACATAAACATAATCACACAGATAAGAGGAACACAAGCGTGTGCAGTTGGCCTTTGTACTCCACATAAAACTTCAGCATTGACAACACAATGACGGTCATGTGAAGCATAACCAGTTTCTCTGCTGTCTGCAAAGAGGAACTGAAATTTGCCCATGCCTGGTAAACAAGGCCAGGCAATTTTGGCAAGGTAGCTGCTACATTTTGGACTGGCAGATATTACACATTACACTGTGGACTGCACAGGGGCGGAAGTAACTGATTACATTTACTCATGTTACTGTAATTGAGTAGCTTTTTGTGTAATTGACCTTTTTTGTCACTGATTTTACTTTTACTTTGGTAAAATGTTTTGCTTAAGTACTTTGCTACATTTTAAATCACATCCATTACAAAATACACATTTCGTCGGCTCTCCATAAGGATCAGAAACTGGTCCACCACTAAGGGGGTACACCAACATTTTGGGCAATATCCCCTTTTTCCGACTTACCCAGACTAAGACAAGATGTTCGATACTATTTTCACCTCTGTACGTCCACTGCTTCAGTTCCGATGGTTAGCATTTCGTGTTTGGTTAGCATAAAGACTTGAAGTCTACAGGAGTCAGCTAGTCTCGCTCCGTCAAAGTGATACAATAACTACAATACAAAAACGACTCTCTTTTTTTTGTTTTTTTTAATTCCAAGACTTGTCTTTCAAATACATGATACATTGTGTAAATAAGACAGCTTCGGAGTTGCTGTACGGTTTATTTTTTCACTTTAACAGAGCCAAACTAGCTGACTCCTGTAGACTTCAAGTCTTTAAGTTAAGCTAATGTGAAATGCTAACTATCCGAACCGAACCAGTGGACGTACAGAGGTGAAAATGGTATCAAATATCTCGTCTCAGTCTGAGTAAGTTGGAAAAAAAGGTATTTCGCCAAAAACACTGGAGTATTCCTTTAAGTGACAAATTGTGGAGCTTTTCACAGTGAACGGTCTGTCAGCAGAGATGAGAGGAGTGATGTGGCTTTACTTTGTCGGTGCACTTTTGTTGTAATTTTCAAATTTCCAATAATAAGAGTCTTGTGCAAATGTACTCCTGCCGTTTTAGAATTCCAAATTACTTATGCTGATGTAGATACCGTACGATGTGGGACAACTGAGAAAACAGCAAAAGTGAAAATTGAGCATCCAGAGTTTCCTCTCTGGCATGTGACTTCATAGTTTCACTTCCCTGGAAGTACCCATCTTTACATAAACTGTCTGACATTCTAAGAGGTCACAGTAAAAGGCTGATAAAACACAAGGATTAGACAAGAAGGAAAGTCCCTTCCAAGAGCTACAGTGACGTGCTTTCTGTTTTTAAACACACATAGACATCAGTTTAAATGAAACATTTAAAAAAAAATTCTCTCCGATAATAAAAAAATATGTATATTTGAGTCCCAAACACACTTTTAAAACTGATCTTCAGGGGATGTGACTTGACATAAGGGGGGGCCAAGGGGTTATCCTTATTTCAAATGGATTTAAATTCAGCCAAAATGAAACGAGTGCTCGCTGAACTGAGCCCGTGAAGAATTTACAATTGGCTCTTCTGATGAGTCACTGTGATAGAGAAGTTACTCTGGTTATACACACACCACAATTTTTAAAATGGAGACTGCAGTAAGGTAAAATAATGCAGAAATGATTCCTGATAACAAACAAGGAAGTGATCCGTTTCAGTGGTTGCCAGTAAGTGAATTAGTCTTTCATGTCACAGATGACCTTTTCCTTCTGGGGCTGGGAAAGAAAGGGAGAGATTTTAGATATTTGATATTTTCTCATAGATTGCTGATACTTGCATAAAGAATGGGAGGTAAAATATTGTACAAGTATAGTACAAGGCCTTGGTGCCTCGGCAGCATTAGCCCATTTCTTTCAAACAACCAGGAAATAAATGTGAAAACCTGGATTAAACCTTAATGTAGACAAAAAAAAAAAAAAAAAAAAAAAACAAGAAATCCCTCAACAGTCATTTACTGTTACAAACAATATTAGTGACAATTCATAATAACAACCATAAAAGCCTACCGTTCATCTCACATTGGTCATATGTGTCACGTGCTTGGTTTCCACCTGCAACAAATAAAAGTTGGATTTAGAAATCTAGATTCGTGTTCAGAGTGTTTACACATTTCATAGAAAAAGGTGAGTTAGGGAAAAAATGTATTTTTCCCTTCAGATGTAAAACCATCACCCTATGTAGTAAGATAAAGACGCAAGCAGGAACAGACAAATCCCTGAGGCTAGATGTTTTAGGAATTAGTCAGATTTTGCTACAATGATTCAGACTTCAGAGCAAGAAACCAAGCCCAGGGTGTGTCAAGCCTGAGAAGACAGCAGTTGAATAGTTTTGAATTGCTAGTCTAGTCATGCTACCACACTTCATGGAACTTCTTGGCCTGACCAAACTGTATGCAAACTAGCCAACAGACATTATGCGATACGCTACGCAGACGGTCAGATTGGGAAGTCTCTTGGTCATTGACCTGCATGTGCTTCAGCCACATCCTTAAACAAGTCTCACAGTTTAGCGGAAGTACATGCTTGGAGTGGCTTAGAAAGAGAACGGAAACATGTTTGTGGTGGCAAGAGTAAAGTCAGCTTCATGTTTTGCAAGCATACAGTATGTCATCATGGTTGTCAGATGACTAGGTGGGTCCAGGGGAAGAAAATTTTGAACATTTGCAATCTAAATGAATTAATCTGGTGCACTTTGAGAGTATCAATCACGTATCACATCAAGAAGTTGGAATGACAATTTCAAGGTTTTTAATAATGAAATATGAGCAGTTCACCAGAAAAAATAAAAAATGATCAAAAAATGGTTTTTAGCTTTTCAGCCAGCTGTCTCTTGAACTCGGGGGCAAGGCCGTGTGTGTTTAAGTAACTAGCGTGGTTGTTGGAAACCGATAATTTAGCCAACGCATTTTTGTCTTCGGCTAACTTCTTGCACAGCTCCACAAGTGGCCGGGCCATTGTGAACCAGAGATCGTGTTCGGCTATAAACGCAGTCATACGAATTTTCTGTTCACACACACGGTCGGTCATAGATGTTGCTGTGGTACCTGTAGCCGTCGCTCCTGGTAAGGTTGATGTGTGGGAGAGAGCACGCACGGACGCTGTGTGACCCGGGTCTGAAGCATGACGGGCTAAAACTTTTTTCCCGCTGCTGCCATACAGTAGTTTTCTGTAGCATGGTACACAAAAACAAGCTCCTGGCTCCTTCAGTTTTTGACACCAGCTACCGTGAGGCTTTCCATCTGCTCCGGCCTCCTCTATCCAACCCCAGCGCCACTTATTTTTCACTCCCGCTTCCCATCTCGAGGTTTCCTTGCCTGGTTTAATATACC